>PVKS010029319.1:0-25476 GCA_004027875.1 Aplodontia rufa | reverse complement strand
TTAAGAAAGAGGGACAGTGAGAGAGAGAGAAAGAGTGAAACAACTTTATTTAGTTTTTCACATGGCCTTAGTTGCTCCAACACTCAGTTGTGTACGTGGTGCTGGGGTTTGAACCCGGGTCCTCATGCTTGCAAGGCAAGCGCTGAAACCGCTGAGCCACCGCTCCAGCCCCACATTGCAGCCTTTGAAGGTAAATGGATGGCTATGGAAGAAATTATGCTGAGTAAAATCAGCTTAACCCAGAGAACTAAGGGTCAAATGTCTCCACTCATTTTTGGAGGTTGGAACTAGACTCTGGCCATTCAGAAAGATGGTTTATTACCATGTGTTAAATCCAGATAAGATGTAGTGTTATACAGCCTAATACTTTTTTAGAGATATTGTGGGTAAGGGAAGGGAGGGATATGGGTAGGAAATTGGGGGGGGCACTCCTGGGGGTAAATCTAGTATCCAGAAACAATACACATTTTATATTATTTTGTTAAAAATTTGTATGGAGGGGCTGGAGCGGTGGCTCAGCGGTTTCGGCGCTTGCCTGGCAAGCACGAGGACCCGGGTTCAAACCCCAGCACCACGTACACAACTGAGTGTTGGAGCAACTAAGGCCATGTGAAAAACAAATAAAGTTGTTTCTCTCTTTCTCTGTCTCTCTTACTGTCCCTCTCTCTTAAAAAAAAAATTTGTATGGATGTTCAAAAATAAAAATTTAAAAAAGTTCATAAAAGTAATCCAAAGAGACAGACAATGTATTAGTGGTTGTCAGGGTCCAGTGGGAGAGAAAAAGGGCAATGACTATGGTTGGGTATGGGAATTTTTTTCTGGAGGGCAGGAACGATGAAAATGTCCTAGAATTGAATAGTGGCAATGGTTGTACAGCCTTGTATGAATTTTATGACATGCAAATTATATCTAAGTGAAAAAAGTTACATGATATTATTTTAGTTGATCTCCAGGTACCAGGATATCTTAAATACTTTATGTGAAGCAGTGAACTCTGTGTCAAGATCCACTTATGAGTGGGCTGGTGATGTAGCTCAGTGGTAGGGTATGTGCTTAGCATAATGCACAAGGCCCTGGGTTCAATTTCCAGTACAAAAGAAAAAAAAATCCACTTATGTGGTAGCCATCCAGGTGGTCCAGAAGATGTTTATGTTAACTAGATGACCATAGAAAGAAATCTAAAATCATAAATATCTGGTAGCATACTCTTTACCCCCTGAGAATCCAAATAACACTTATACAATCATTTAACTCTGGAAAATTCACAATTTAAGCATTTATGTAACTTACAGGGGTGAAATATAGAAGGATCAAGAGACTGGGGTGTGGGTGATATGGAGGTAATTCTGGTCTAAGAAACCAATGTATATCATTATTACTTTATATGCATTTATGATTATACAATAATTCAACTCCTTAATAAAAAATTTTTAAAAGAATTAAACAGCCAAATAATCATAAATATCTGAAGATAACTTCTAGAATGAAGAATTCATCAGAGGAACTCTCAAGAGTGCATGAAGCTCAGTTTGAGAAATTGGTCCAGATGCCACCCTTTTACAGACTGTGCTGTGGTGAGGAATTCTCAGAAGGTACTTCCCAAAGACGAAGCCTAGCCAGAGACAATTTAGGATTGATGAATTCCTTGACTTAAACCTCTGTAATCTAAGCTTATTATTCCGTCTATACTCCAGGTACTTCTTTAAACATGTGATCTATGAGAACTGAAATGCATAAGTCCATCACGAGATGAGCTCTCAGAATGGTATCAAGTAACTTAACGAGGAAGAGCTGAGGAAGGTCTCCTGCGGCCTCACATGGGTCATGGATTGACCTCTCCTAACTTAAATATTCATGACTTCCCCAAAGGGTCCCTAGCAATGGAATTAAGATGGATGCTGCTAACTCAGACCATAGGGAAGGCTGGTGGGCATTTACATGAGCAAAGGGATTTTCCCACATGGTCATTTGAGCAAGGGAAAAATTCAAGAGTGCAGGGTATGGGTCATGGTTGGCTCTTATTTGACTGGAAAGCAAAGCTCTCCACTTTTTGATCTTTTGTTTCCTAACTTAGGAAAAAAATCAGAAATCATCCCACCTCTTGGGGTAGTTGTTCAGATCAGTTCAGTTCATCAATTTTACCAAGCACCTATTCCTTACACACTAAACCCAGGGCTTATGCTGGGAGGAAGCCAGAGCAGCCTCTTCCCTCAGGGAGCCCACAGCCTAGTGGGAGAGATTATTTATTATACTTGGCATTAGAGAAGGAAACTTTATGCTGAAAAGACTTTGAAAATAAAATTAAGTGCTATAAAATATATGATAATAATGTATCTTAGTTGCCCAATATGACTCAATAGTTGGTCTGATACGTGGCGGTGGGTATTTGTCTAGTTTTGCAGAATTAAATATTGAGGTTGTTATTGAATATCATTAACCTGGAGATCAACTGAACTCACCATCTCTAAAGGCATTTTCATGTTGTGCCCACTAGGTGTCATGTTGTTTTGTTTAAAAAAAGAAAAACACTGGTATTTCCACCTGTGTCACCATTCCTTTACATGATAAACTTTCAGCTCCGTTAAAATCTCAGTCCCATTCTTGCATCAGTTGTATAAAATCCCAACTGAGAAAAAAATAGAGAAAGGAGATGCCTTCATGGATTATTTCTCTTTTTTTGTGATACAGGGACCTGCAAACTGTTTTTTTTTTTTAAGTAAGTATTAGGGAGATGGTGTAGGAATTATTTCCAATATGAATATTAAGACCTTAGGGGCAAAAGCCCTGGATCCTGCCCCCTGGTTTCCTGGGCTAAAGTTCAGCAGTAGTCTATAGTTTGTATACGGGCTGCCATTCCCAAACCACACCATACTCTGTGAGCCTAGGCACAATTTGTTCTTCCCTTTACATAGATGTCAATCAGAGGAGTCATTTTCACACTACAATTCAGGGACTTCTCTTGCATGGTGAATTTCAGGTTTATAAATGATACACAACTGCATATCTAAACATCACCAGTGTCATGTGTGACTTTTCTTTAGATGGCCTATGGCAGAACTTTTCTCTGTGAATGACATCAGAAAGGAAGGCACCAGATAACAAACAGGAAACTGGATGCCTTCAAAAATCTATTGCAACTTTTAAAGCCCATCTCATTAGGTTTTTATCCCTACTAGTGAGAGTGTAAACAGATAAGACCTTTCTGCAATGCAATTCAGCAATAGCCAGAAACACACACACACGGGATTGAACTCAATGGCACTTAGACCTAGCCCTTTTTATTTTATTTTATTTTAAAAGAGAGATGGACAGTGAGAGAGAGAGGGGAAAAAAAACAATTTTTATTTAGTTTTTTTATGTGGCTTTCGGTGCTCCTAGACTTAGCTGTGTACATGGTGCTGGGGTTTGAACTCTCAAACTCATGCATGCTGGGCAAGTGCCATAACCTCCAAGCCACAGCTCCAGCCCTTGAGGATTGATTTCAAATACATTTTAAAAGTTTGTACTCCTGGGTTGGGAGTGTATCTCAGTGGCAGAAATACTTGCCTAGGAGCTGGAGCAGTGGCTCGGTGGTTACGGCGCTTCCCGGCATGCACGAGTACACAGGTTCAAACCCCAGCACCACGTACACAACTAAGTGTCAGAGCAACGAAAGCCATGTGGAAAAACTCAATAAAAATTGATTCTCTTCTCTCTCTCTCTCTCTCTCTGCCCTTCTCTCTTTAAAATAAAAAAATAAAGAAATGCTTGCCTAGTATCCATGAAGCCCTGGGTTTGAACTCCAACACTGGAAAAAATGTATACTCTTTAACCCTATGTCTGCCTGGATCCCAGAAGGAAAGAGATTTACCTAGGATGGCTCAAATGAAGAGACTTTAATAAAAGAACTACTTCCAGATGGGTAGCTGGGTAGGCTGGGCTGAGGGAGTAAACAAGGGAAAAACAAAAGTGGGAAACTCTTACCATTCCTGAGGTCAGAGGGACAAAGAGAGGAAATGATCCTATGGAATCCAGTAAGTGCAGGAACAGTGGAAGAAGGACCTCCAAGAAACAAGGCTAGACTCGGGGCAGGAAGGGCATGCAGCTACTGCCTCACAACAGGAAGAGAGTGACAAAAATATCCAGACCTCTGTCTTCTAGCCTTCTGATCTCCCTGGTGCCACCACATTGACAGAATCCCAAGGAAGTCAAAGGGCAAGGGATTGTGGAGATACTATCTGTAAGGGAACCAAGCAGAACTTTTGAGGAAAGGTGTTTTATTGTCCATATTGTTCTGCAACTTGCTTTTTCCTTATGGTGAGGGGTTGGGAAGGCTAGAAATGGAAAATAACCAACATAGTCCTATAATCCATTTCTAGGAATATATCCTAGGAACATAATCAAAGATGGAACAATGAATTACATGCAAGGATGTTCTTCATAGATTTAAATATAATGGTGAAAAAAATGAAAAGTTAAATGTCTTAGAAGAATAGACAAATCATGATACATATATGCCTTGAAATATTCTGCCATAATAAACATTTTTGAGGAATCTGTGATGACATGCAGAAATGCTTAAAACACAATATTAATTGAGAAAACCAAGGACACAAAACTGTATGCACAGTATTAACTCAATTCCATAAACACCTGTATGCAAATAGTAAACAACCTACACATGTTAACAGTATTGATTTTGATGACAGGTTTCATAATTTTCAATGTTTTACTCTTTTTCACATTAAACATATGATTTTTCTGTGAAAAAGGGGGAAAATGCCAAAAAGGAGAGACCACCCCATCAAAATCAACTGATTGATTTAAAATATTAATAAAGGATACAACAATTATTGAAGTGAATTAAAACCAGTGACATGGAAGATGAACCTCAATCCTTATCTATTTGATATCTGGACTAAAAGTGAAAGCAAAATCAGTTTCTCCATCATATCAAATATCCAGACATTTTAGATTATTTTGATTCTTTTTTTTAGAAAGAGCGAATCAATTTTTTTTTCACCTGCCCTTTATTTCTTCAACACTTAGTTGTGTATGTGGTGCTGAGTTTGAACCTAGGTCCTGGCACATGCCAGGCTCCAACCACTGAGTCACCACAATAGCTCATGATTTTGATTCTTGGCTACATTTTTTTACTCTTCACTTGAATGACAGGTATCATATTAATTCAGCTTTACTTGGATTCACTCTTATCCTGCAGCCCTACAAAATCCAAGAAATGGCTATAACCCAGAAGTTATTCATACTGAAATAATAACATTCTTATAGTTCAGTGTTCAGTATCATTTATTTTTAACTATATGTTTTTAACAATTGGTGAAGTAACACAAAAATAGATTATTGGGGCTGGAGCGGTGACTCAATGGTTACAGAACTTGCCTGGCGTGTGTGAACCCCAGCACCACGTACACAACGGACAGTCAAAGCAATAAAGGCCATGAAAAACTAAATAAAATTGATTCTCTCTCTCACTATCCCTCTCTCTTTCAAAAAAAAAATACATTATTGCTTTAATGATTCAAATAATACAGAGAATGCAAAAATCTCCCTTGGCTACTTGCTCAGTTGGTTTCCTTCCCCTAAGTAACCTGTCTTTAATTTATGTAACTTGTAAGACATTTGCATATCATTTACATGCATATTTGCATATAGAAATATATAGTTTTACTTTTCATCTTTAACTGTTATTATACTGTCTATATTGTTTGGCAACTTGCTTTTTCCTCATGTTGAAATGTCACTATTTTTCAAGTCAGTTTGCTACGGTTTGCGTATTCCAGTTTATCTGGCCACCCCTGTTGATGTTATTTGGGTTGTTTTTCTAGTTATTTGCTTCTTCAGACAATGCTACAGTGAAACCCCTTGAACGTATCTCTGTGTGCATATCTGCATGACCATTATTTCTCTAAGGGAGCTATTGAAAAATGGAATTTCTGGTTTTAAAAGTTATGTGCAGGGACTGGAGCTGTGGCTCAGCAGTTGTGGCACTTGCCTGGCATGCACGAGTGTGCGGGATCAAACCCCAGCACCACGTACACAATGATGATGTCTCAGAGCAATGAAGGTCACATGAAAAACTGGGTAAAGTTGATTCTCTCTTTCTCTAGCTCTCTCTCTCACTGTCCCTCTCTCTTAAAAAAATTTTTTTGAACAGTTATGTGCACTTAAAATTTACTTGGTGCTGTCCAGTAGCCTTCCAAAAAACTTTATAAATGTACACTTCTAATAAAAAGATGGGGGGAGGGACTGGCTCAGTGGTTATGGTGCTTGCCTAGCATGCACGAGTATGTGGGTTCAAACCCCAGCACCACATACACAACAAAACATCTGAGCAACAAAAGCCACATGAAAAACTAAATAAAATTGATTCCCTCTCTCCCTCTCTCTCTCTCACTGTCTCTCTCTCTTTAAAAAGATATAGACAGGGGGACTGGAGCAGTGGCTCGGTGGTTACGGTGCTTCCCTGGCATACACAAGGATGCATGTTCAAACCCTTGCACCATGTACACAGTGAAGTGTCAGAGCAACAAAAGCCACATGAAAAACTAAATACAATTGATTCTCTTTTTGTCTCTCTCTCACTGTCCCTCTCGCTTCAAAAAGAAAGCAATAGGACAGCCATACACAATGGCACACAACTATAATTACAGCAGCTTGGGAGGCTGAGGCAGGAGGATTGTAAATTCAAAGCCAGCCTCAGCAGCTAGTGAGACTCTGTCTCAAAGTAAATAAATAAATAAATAAATAATGGGCTGGGGATGGCGGCTGGAGCAGTGGCTGGGTGGTAGAGCTCTTGCTTGGCATGCACAAGGACCTGGGTTCAATCCCCAGCAGCACATACACAAATAAGTGGAGAAAAAACAAAAACCAGAGGAAATAATAAAGTTGATTCTTGCTTTCATTCTCTCTTTAAAAAACAAAACAGGGGGCTGGAGCCATGGCTCGGTGGTTATGGCACTTGTCTGGCATGCACAAGTACATGGGTTCAAACCCCAGCACCACATACACAACTAAGTGTCAGCAACAAAAGCCATGTGAAAAACTCAATAAAAATTGATTCTCTCTCTCTCTCTCACTGTCCTTCTCTCTTTATTTATTTATTTTTTCTTTAAAGAGAGAGGGACAGTGAGAGAGACAGAGAAAGAGAGAAACAACTTTATTTAATTTTTCACATGGCCTTAGTTGCTCCAACACTTAGTTGTGTACGTGGTGCTGGGGTTTGAACCCGGGTCCTCGTGCTTGCCAGGCAAGCACCAAAACCACTGAGCCACCGCTCCAGCCCCTGTCCTTCTCTCTTTAATAAAAAAGCAAAAAACAAAACAAAACAAAACTGCTGATGATGTAGCTCAGTGATTAAGTGCTTCAGGGTTCAATTCCCAGTACTCCCCCCAAAAAATAGCAATAGGACATCAGTTTTGCCCACTGGGTTTACTGATTTTAAAAAATTGATAAAGGAATGTATGGAGGGGATAGGGACATTTGTCCCCCAATAAAGGTTCTTTTTACTACCAGCATCTACACATTACGGAGTCTTACTCAAAGTGATTATGCCATAACACTGTAACAAACAAAAGACATTCCTTTTACAGGATCATTGATTTTTATGTGTGCAAACAGCAACTGCGCTGTTAACATGTATTCATTTGGAGCACTTGTTTTAGGTATATTGCTTTGTAATCACTAATTCCTTAATTCATCAAGTAAGTATGAACTCCTGCATTATAATAGCCATGTTTTGGTCTACCACTTAAGCAACACTTTCTTATAGGTTACTTCAAATGATCTCTACTTCGGTGGTGGTAGGAAGTGCAATTTCAGATGAAAAAACTGAGGCTCAGGGAAGTTAAATGATTTTCCAAGATCACCTAGCTACTTATAAGTAGAAGGACCTTCTGACTCCTATAGTTCTATTAGCTTCCAACTTTCATAATTGCTTTTAAAACAAACAAGAGTGGCTGTAAGCCCAGTGACTTGGGAGGCTGAGGCAGGAGGACTGCAAGTTCAAAGCCAGCCTCAGCAACCTAGCAAGGTCCTAAGCAATTTAGAGATATCCTGTCTCAAAATAAAAAATAGAAAGGGCTGGGGATGTGGTTCAGTGGTTAAGCGCCCCTGGTTCAATCTCCAATACCAAAACAACAACAAAAGACAGTGAATGTCCTCCCTGTTTGTTCCCCAGAACTCAAGTCAATGCAGAAAGAACCAAAAGAGGCAGCATAGCGCAGGAAAGGACACAACAAACCAGAAGCCCAAGAGGTGGCTTTTTAATCTCTGTTCTCTTCCCAGTCATGTGTCATTTAGCCTCAATGAGCTTCACTTGCCTTTTTAGAAAAATAGAGATTATTCTCACTGACTGGTATTGAAAGGAGACATAATTCCTCTTATCTGTGAAAATTTATTTGAGCCAAAGTAGTGCTTCTCTGCTCACACATTTTATAAAATATTTTTGTTTTGTTTTTTGCAAGGAACTTATTGTGTGTAAATGTGAACCCATAAGGGAAAAACTTACCATACAATGCTTTCTTCAATTGAAGTCTGAAACTATTCCCTTATCTTTTATCCTTTCCCTTTCGTTTCCTTCCCCCAGTACCTACCACCTCCCACCTTACAGGGGATTGAACCAAGGGTACTTTACCACTGAGCTACATTCCCCAGCTCTTGTTATTTAGAGACAGGGTCTCACTAAAGTTGCTGAGGACCTTACTAAGCTACTGAGGATGGCCTCAAACTTATGATCCTCCTGTCTCAGCCTCCCCACCCCTGCATGTCTCTCTTTTTCTTTCTTTCACTTTTAATTGAAGCATTATTAGGTAAAGCCCTTGCCGAGGGTTAGAAAAATCCCCAGGGAACAATAGCAAATGGTTTCAGGTAGCTCAGTGTGTCTGAAAAGATGTTTTCCACCTGGATCTTTTGCTATTTGGCATTGCCACGTACATTGTTTGCTTCCTATTATTAAAGACTTTAAACATGATTCATTTTCCCCTCCTACTTCCGATGATATGAAAGTTTTAACCACAGTTCCTCATAGTTCAATTTCCGTAAGCCAAAAATTTTAAGAGCTGGAAGGAATCTTAGAACACTTCATCTTGTTCCATATCTTTGACCAGATAAAATAGTTTTCCATTTAACAGAGGAAACATCCAATGCCCAGAAAATCTTGGAGTTATTCAAGGTTTCAGATCCAGTGAGTCACCTCAGGCAATACTTTTTCCACTTGTATTGCATGACCATTTATTGGTGATCCTGGCTCTTCCAAAAAATAGCAATGAAAGTCAAAAAGAATAAACTACGCAATCAGTGGTTGTTTTCTTTTTATCACACATCATGAATTCTTCTAGCCCTAACCATATTTTGATGCATTATTTATGAGAGCCATCTGGTCACAGGTTTCCAGAGAGAACTCTGGAATTTTAAAAAGTATATTTTTGCAGGAAATACACTGTTTAACTTCAATCTATTCTCTATCTGCTCACCAGTGATAGGACAATTAGATTTGTTAAATGCATTCATTTTTAAAAATTGGGCTGTAACTTACATGCAGTAAAGTGCACAAATCTTCAGTGTACAACCCAAAAACGTTTTTATATGCATAACACCATGTAACCACCACCCGGATCTAAATATAGAATATTACTCACATCTCTAAAGTTCCTTTGTGCCCCACGTAAGTCAGGACCCTGCCAGGGTGACGACCGTTTTGATTTCTATCACCACAAATTAGCTTTGCCTGTTTTTGAACTTCAGATTAATGGAATCAGACGGTATATATTGTTTTGTCTCTGCCTTCCTTCACTCAACATTATGTCTGCGAGATGATTAACTGTGTTTTAAATACACAATTCACTGTCTGACTCAAGTCCTTAGGGAATCTCTCAAAAATCAGGGACAAAATGGGCCAGCTGTACCCAGGTATGCATAATCCTTTAAAAATAAATTTGGGAAAAGCACTTTTTTGACTAACCAATCTTGCTTCTCCTCTTGCATCATCATTTCCTTCTTTATCTATGCTTTAAATGGGCTCTGATCCACTCAAGTATTACCCTCTTTTCTTCTGCTGTTAATGGACAAATAGCTCATATAATTTTCCTTACTTATTTATATCCAGCATTCCCCATCAATGCTCTACAGTCATTGGTCTAAAAGCTGGAAATGGCCTCAAGCTATCATCTTACAAACCCTCTATCCTCAGCAAGAAAAGCATTATTGTGCCCTACTTTCAGATTCAGCAGATATTCACTGAACACATATTATCTTTAATGTATTTTGCTAGGTATTATGGAGGGCTGCAAAAATAAAACAAGTTCTATGGGCTCTACCTTCATGAACTTCCAATCTAGCAGAGAAGTAACATAGATTTCATCATAAAAGATCAGAATATAAACTTAATCAGTATTAAATGACACCACTGAGTTAAAAGAAAAAGGATACCATGTGAGAGTGGAGTAAAAGGTAACTTCTAACCAGGGTAGTGTTAAGGAAGCTTGGTAAGGGAATTTTTGTACTAGGCAGATTATAACAAATAGGATGCCAGGGCTAGATAGGTCCAGTGGTGCAGTGATGGAAGATGGGTATTTTAGATAGATAACTGTATAAGGACAAGGACACTGGATTGGGATATCACGCAGCATGTACAGGGTGGGGCAGTTCAATTTAATCTGAGAATAGGGCAAGTGGTAAAGAAACCAGGACTGAGAGTAGATATGGTCATAGCACTACAGAACCCTAGAAAGGAAATTAATTCCAGACATCCTCCTTATTGAATGTTTTTCTCAACACAATCAAGTCAATATTTTAGCCACTACTACCCTTTTTTAAAAAAATCAATGGCCTATTAAATATTTTTCATTAATTTAGTTCCACAAACATTTATTGAACACCTACTGTATGCTAAGCACAATTAGATCCTATGCTCTCCAAGGCTGATTTGATATGTGTTATAAAATATTTTTTCCAAGTGGGGAATAGGGCTAGTATAACATTGGGCTAAGACAGATTTTCTTTCCCTTTAATTGTTAGAACTTTATTTGTTTCTCACTTCAGAGAAAATACTATAAATAAGAGTTAAACCACAAAAAGGGGTCTCTACATTCTGGTTTTCTACCTGACATCAACACATTGTATTTTAGCAATAATGACACATGTAGTTTTTTCACAGCAACTCTTATGTTTGAGTGAGATTGATACAAGAGGATCTGAAACCTTCCACATTTGAGTGAAAGTTTAAACGGATTCCTAATACTGCAGAGCAAGACTCACTTCCCTTTAGCTTATCAACCACCAAAAGACATTTCCCCTTTGTACGTGTTATGTGTTAGTGTAACTATGGAGACAGCACTTTCTATGCAACAGACACACATGATTCTGGCTTAATGTACTCATTTTCTGAGAAGCATTTTTTAAAATTGTGGTCACTGTTAGATCTTTAAGGTACTTTGGTATTTCAATGTAAATCTAATACATGCGTTAGTAACATTCACAGGGGACAGTTAAGTGCAAGGAATGATTGATTCCAATTTCATTTATCTATTCCTACTTAAAGCTTTAACGCCAGAAAAAGGTAATTATTATTTAAACAAATTAGGATGTCAGATATTTGTATAAATTGTAAGGTATATCAAGTTGATATTTGAGAGTTCTATTTTCAGGCATATGACTGGCTAGGAATTTTTTTTTAATTTTATTTTTGAACAACCTTACAAGATTTTAACAAAATAATATAAAATGTGTATAAAGTGTGTAAATATTCTGGATATTGCAATTATCCCCAGGAGTGCCCCCGCCAATTACCCTCCCTTATCCCTCCCTTCCCTTTCCCTTTATAACTCTAAAAAAAGGTATTAGATTGTAAAGCATTACATCTTATCTGGATTTAACTCATGTTACTAGACCAACTTTCTCATTGTCCAGGGTCTAGGAATTTAGATTGTACCTCCCACTGGAAACAAAAAAGTTGAATTTTTAGAAGTCCTAAACCTCACTGAAGCATTGAAGTACAGGCAAGAAAGGAGAGAAAAGAAGGAAGGAAGAAAGGAAGGAATAAAGGAAGGAAGAGAACAAGAATTACCAGGTCCAAGAGAGGTGAAGGAGGCCCCCAGATATGAACGGACAAAAGTGAATACATGTCCAAAACCAGGAGGCAGCATTCTGTTCATCTAAAATGATGCTCCTGGAGTTGTTCAAGGCTGTGGGACTAATGTCACTTTGCCATAATGGAATTTGTTCAACTTGGTGAACTTCAGTTTTGGCTTCATGGGGGAGAGGAACCTAGGATAGAAGTTAATGCTTAGGTCTTGGAGAATCCAATAGGAAATACCTCTCCCAATAAAGATAGGACCTTTTGCATGGGGATGAAAACCTACATAGACATTCATCTTCAGAGGACGGTGAGTTCCTGTAGTACTTAGTATTAAGGACCAAAAAGTGCTGACCATGGAAGACTTACTTGTCATGAACTACAGGCAAAATAGGTCCTTAAAAGCCTCAAGCTATTAATTAATAAGTTGAGCAGGCAGGCCCCCAGGTTCATGGGAGAAGCAAATGCAAATCCTCTCTAGAGAAATATACCTCAATAATCCACAAATTATTTTCTTAGAGAAGTTAGCAGCTCATAGTAACAAACACTAAACACCAAAGAAAGGTTACTATGGTGGGAACCACCAGAAACAGCATCAAATACAATCAACAGAAAACATCCACAAAGCTTTCAAACACTCAAACTGTCAGATGTAGAAGGTGAAAAATTGTTGTTGTTGTTGCTTTTACTTTTTAAAGAAATAAAATAAAGTACAGAACACCTGTTCAAAACAGGAAACAACAGAAAATATCCTGGTAGATTTTTAAATATAGAACTTTTAAAAAATGGAAAACACAATAACAGAAACCAATAACATAATGGACAAGCATAACAGCAGATTAGACACAAGTAAAGAGAAAATTAGTGAACTGAATTATGTGACTATGGAAGTTATCCAACCTACAGAAAAGGGAAACAAGGAAAGGCAAGACATGAAAGAGTAGCAAGTGCACGTGAGCATAAGGAAGTTATCCATCTAATTAGAATTCTGGGAGGAAAGAAAACGAAAACAGTGCAGAGGCAATATTTGAAGAGACAATAAGAGTCCAGGATCCATCTGCTTAAAAACTCAAGTTTTAAAAGTCCACCAAATTCCAAGCTGGACTAAAAATAATAAAAACAAAACAAACCAATGAAAAATCCCTCTTCCCTTAAACACAACATAGTGAAACAGTAAAATACCAAAAAGATAATCTCAGAAGTGTACTGATTGCTAACTTCTCCTCAGGAGGCAGAAAAAAAAAATGAAACAAAACAAAACAAAAATAGCTAACTTAGAATTTTGCCCCCAGAAATAAATAGCTTTCCAAAATGAAGGTGGGAAAAAGAAAGACATTTTACACAAACTGAGTGAATTTGCTTCCATGATATTCAGAAAAGGAAATTCTAAAGAATACATTTACCTAAGAAAGAAAGTGAACCTAGATGACAAAATGAGAATGAAAAAACCTAGGTGCAGTGGTGCACACCTGTAATCCCAGCCACTCAGGAGCGTGAGGCAGGAGGAGCGGTTGAGGCCAGCCCTGGGAACGCAGCAAGACCCCATCACAAAAAACAAAAAAAGTGAAGAATAAATGAAGAGCAAAGGGAATGATAAATACAAGCAAGGCCAAGCAAATCTTTATTGTATAAAACAATAATGTGTTATAGGGTTGTTTTTTTTTTAAAAAAAGACTTAAGGGGCTGGAGCGGTGGCTCAGCGGTTTCGGAGCTTGCCTGGCAAGCACAAGGACCCGGGTTCAAACCCCAGCACCACGTACGCAACTAAGTGTTGGAACAGCTAAGGCCATGTGAAAAACTAAATAAAGTTGTTTCTCTCTTTCTCTGTCTCTCTCACTATCCCTCTCTCTTTAAAAAAAAAAAAAAGACTTAAAATACAAGACAACAGGAACTATTTGAAAGGTAGTAAATGGAATTAAAATATCTAAGGTACTTGTGTTGCCTGGGAGAAGGATAAAACTTTGATGAGTATGCATGCTGTGATTTCAGTGCCTGCACTGACTTTTATTAAAACACAAATCTGGGGCTGGAGCAGTGGCTTAGCAGTTACTGCTGCTTGCCTGGCAAGCACAAGTATGCAAGTTCAAACCCCAAGACAGAGCTAAGTCTTGGAGCAATGAAAGCCATATGAAAAACGAAATAAAATTGATTCTCTTTCTTTCTCACTGTCCCTCTCTCTCTTAAAAAAAAAAAAAAAACAAACAACAACAATAACAACAAAAAACTCACAAATCTGACTCAGAAGGTCTGGCGTATGACCCAAGAATTTACATTTACAGCATGCTTCCAGGCTGATATGATGGTCAAGACCATACTTTGCACTGTTGAGGGGCGGTTACAGCTAAGTGTCAGAGCAGCGAAATTTGTGTGAAAAACTAAATAAAAAATTGATTCTCTCTCTCTCTCTCTCTCTCACTGTCCTTCTCTCTTTAAAAAAAATAGCACTGTTGACTAACAATGAGGGGGAAAAAAGCAAAAATTGAGTATAAATTGCAAAATAGTAGAGGGGGAAAATTCAAAAGAGGAAACAAATTTAAATGAAGTATATACATACACAAAAGAAGAAAAAAAATTAGGAGGAATAAGGGAAAAGCCCAAAATAGGGAGGTAGGAACAAATTAAAATAGATTAGTAATTACATTATACATAAAAGGATTAAACATTCTATTGAAAGATAAAGATTGTTATAAAAATGGGCCTAAATAAAACTTTTGGAATCAAATACAGGAAAAAATATATGTGACCTAGAGGTAGGCAAGGAGTTATTGGATACTACATCAAAAAATGATCAATAAAAGAAAAATTGATAATTGGTGTCTTCAAAAAATGAAACCTCTGGGGCTGGGGATTTAGCTCAGTGGCAGAGCGCTTACCTAGCATGAGCAAGGCCCTGAGTTCGGTCCTCAGCCCTAAAAAAAAAAAAAAAAATGAAATTTCTGCTTTGTAAAAGGCACTGCTTTTTCTTTTTTCTTTTTTTAAAAACAATTTTAAACACCAATATATTTTAAAAATTAAACACCTAAGAAATGCAACCTATACATCTGGAAAAGTAAACTATTTATATGCATAACAAGTAGTAGTAACACTGTCCAAAAGGACCAGTTAGTGTTTATTTTTCCTATATTTTGGTTTAACACCATAGTGGTAGTTTATTCTTTTTAGGGAAATTATACAAGGTATATATAGCATAACATGAGTAAGTTATAGAAGACTATATAAATGGAAAATTAATTTGAAGCATTTCCTCTAAAAACACATTTATTATTAAACAAATTACTTTAAACGAGTGTACAACAAAATGAGCCTATAATTTATTAAGTCCAGGCTGGAGTGGTGGCTCAGTGGTTATGGCATTTGCCCAGCCTGTGTGAGTAAGAAAGTTCAAACCCCAGCACCAAGTGCACAGCAAAGTCTTGGAGCACCGAAAGCCACATGAAAAACTAAATAAAATTGATTCTCTCTTTCTCTCTCTCTCTCTGTCTCTCTCTCTCACTGTCCCTCTCTCTTTAAAAAAATTTATTAAGCCCAAGATACATAGTTAACTTGAATAAAATTACATATGGCATTTAAAAACAGTCTATTTCTAAAATATCAGTAATTCAGGCAACTGGGATTTCCACAGGAGATAAATTGCCATTCATTTTATTTTTATGAAGAAAAGGTCTGCTTTAAGAATTTTACAACTATGTTATTAAGAAATATTACTATGTACTTTAAAAATCAAAATGGTGTAATATATTCATCAGTTTATTCTTTCACTGGTTGGTATTAGCCCTAAAACGGCAATTCAGAAGGTAATTTAAATATAATAACCTTTCCAAATAACTTTGGCTTTTATTTTCTTCTAGATACACATATTACAGGTATAGTTAAGAATTTAAATTTCCATTACAAATGGGAACCTAGTGATACTCATTATCTAAAGATGTAAGAAATAAATAACTTGGATTGTCTAGTACTTTATTAAAAATTTATCTGCCGGGCTGGACGGTGGCTCAGTGGTTCCAGCACTTGCCTGGCAGGCACAGAGATACTGGTTCGAACCCCAGCACCACGTACACAACAAAGTGTCAGAGCAATGAAGGCCACATGAAAAACTAAACAAAATTTGATTTTGTCTTTGTCTCTCTCTCACTATCCCTCTCTTTTTAAAAAAAAAAGAAACGAAAGAAATATATCTGCTGACTCCACAAAACCAACTTTTTATACATAAGAAAAATATTAAAATTACTGATTGGGGGAAAGAAAATAATACAGTGAGTAGTTTTCTCTTCATCTCTAACTGTAAAAAATCCCTTTTGGCTATTTATTTGACCCATCTCTATTCTGCAATTTAATGAGTCCTTAGAAGAATTTACACATTTTTATACAGAATTCACATCTACATCAGTAAACGGCCAGTCCTTTTATATTTTCTGTGCCTTATCAAAATGTGGGTAACAAAGTTCTTCATTTTATGAGGCAGGAAGATATTTCCTAAGAACTTCTTTGGATGACAAAGACATAGTATCTGGGAAAGACACCTCAAATTCTCTTAGAAGATCACCACGTTGATCAGGATTTTTTTTTTTTAAAGGTAGCCCATATCCAATGATTCCTCTTCTCATTCCAGGTTTTACAATTTCATTTATTGACATAGGTATGTTTCTTCCATCCATTGTTGACACATTAATAGAACAGCCATACAATGCCTCCTGTAAACTAATTTCGGCATTATAAATTATATTTGATCCATCTCTTTTGAATTTTAGGTGATCTTTGTCTTTAATAATAAAAAAAAATGTCTTCTGGAATACTATCTGGTGTTTCATCTCCTTCCCTTGGAAAAGTAATTTTGGTGCCTTCTTTCCATCCTCTTTTAATCCCAATGGTGAGAATTTTGTCCACAGACCTGTAATTCCTTCCATCAGGGCTTAACCTTTTCCGAGAAATCTTCATCTGTTTGATACAACCATTTTATATTCCTCCAAGTGATGCTCTAAGTTAATGAATAACTGGAGGATTTTGTTTGAGACGGGATGGCCCCACAGAATTCCTATCTCTTGGATATCCATTTATGCTGAATCCAAAGGCACTAAAAGATCTCCATCTATTTCCATTTCTTCAGAATCTCTACCACCACCCAACCATATTCCAAAGGGGGAAAATTTTTTTTAAAGAGAGAGTGACAGCAAGAGAGAGAGAATCAATTTTATTGAGTTTTTCATGTAGCTTTCACTGGTCTAATACTCCATTGTGTATGTGGTGCTGGGGTTTGAGCTTGCATCCTTGTGCATGCCAGGGAAGCTCTGTAACCACCAAGCCACAGCTGCAGCCCTTCCAAAGAAAATTTCAAAGCAGTTGGAACCTCCAAAAATGCTGCAAATGCAGCACGAGGATCACCATGAAAGGTGTACCAGAAGGTACATCCTTGTCCATCCTCCTGCTCTTCCTTTCAAACCTTCTTCCCCAAACTTATCATTTATTTCTCTTTTTAGGATCACTCAATATTTCATAAGCTTCTGCAACCTCTTTGAATTTTTCCGCTGCCTGAGGAGATCTGTTCTTGTCCAGATGGAATTTGAGGACTTGTTTTCAGTAAGCCTTTTTAATATCTTCATCCAAAGCTCCTTGTTCAGTTCCCAAAATGCAATAATAGTCTTTCTCCATTTTGAATGCCTTGAAATGAGCTTACATTTCCCCCAAGAATGCACGGAAAGGAGGCCACAAAAGACACTGCTAATAGAATGAAAAGACAACTTATAGAGAGGGAAAAATACTTGCAAATCACATACCTGACCCTCAAAACTCAACAATAAGAAGACAAACAGCCCAATAAAACAATGAGCAAAAGATATGAATAGACACTTCACCAAAAAAGAGACACAGATGAAAAACAGGTACGTGAAAAGTTGCTTACCATCATTAGATATTAGAGAAATGCAAATTAAAACCACAATAAGATTTTATCATGTACCTGTTAGAAAAAACTAAAAATGAAACAGTAATAATACCAAGTGCTGGTGAAAACAGGGAGCAACTGAATTCTCTCTTACATTGTCATACAAATGCTGTAAAAAATAACCTCAAGATGTATGAATTTTTACACAAACAGGGGGATCATTGCCTAGGATACCTGGAGACGGAGGGAGAGGGGCGGGGGGAGGGATTAGGAAGGATATCTAGGAGACTGCAGGGAGGGAATATTGGGGAATCAACTCAGAAGGAGATCTCTGACCAACATGAGAAGTCCATTTAACACAGGGGTTCTTTTGGGGGAAACACAGAACCATGGGGAACCCAAGGGGGGCATCCATGACATGGCATCAGCCTTGGCTAACTATGTAAATATACATTTGTTCTTGGTTGTTTGACAATGATTCTCCCTCAATTGTAACTTCATATTCAACTAATAAAAAAATGTGTTCTGATACAAACACTCTTGAAAGCAGTTTGACAGTGTTTCAGTTTTGGGGTTTTAAATGTTTGTTAATTTGTTTGGCTGTTTGTGTGCGTGTGTGTGTGGGTTGGTGGGTGTGGGTGGATTCACGTGTGTTTCTGAGGATTGAACCAGGGGCACTCTACCACTGTGCTACATCTCCAGTTTTTTTTTTTAATTAAGTTTTTGAGATAGCCTCACTAAATTGCCCAGATTGACCTCAAACCTTGTGATCTTCTTGCCTCAGCCTCCCAGGTTGCTGGGATTACAGGCATGCACCACCATGCCCAATTTGCCAAAACATTTTTTTTCTTAAGGAGTTGAGTTATTGTATAATCATAAATGCATATAAAGTAACAATATGATATGCATATATTCTTAAGCCAGAATTACCCTGCCAAAACTCATTTTTATTTTGTTAAATTTTTTTGTAAGAAAAAGACAAAGATTATCAGCTTGGATAAAAATACAATAGGACCTCTGACAGTCTCTGTTGGCCAAAGGAAATTTTGCTTTAAAAAGAGTGAGTTCAGTTCTCATTCTGAGAACCCTTGTAAGATTATGCACAAAACCTTTCTGTTTAAAAATGAGCAATATTTCTGTTTTTAGATTTCTAACATGTAGCAGCAAAAAACTGACATACATCAGACTTAAATACATTTTAATGTACTAAAGCGTTGTGCATCTTACGCAATTGTAAAAGACATTTGATTTAAAAATCAAAAAGGTAATTGAACTTTTATGTTTGAAACAGCCAGATGAGTCCCTGAATTTTTCACTTTTCATCCAGCTGTTTTGCCAACATAGAGCTAATTTTAGAAGGAGTAATCTTATAAAATGCATTGTAATTAAGAAAAGTAGTGATTTTTTTTTTGAGGCTTCCAATTCGGAATTGTACATGGTGCTTATTTTTCTGAACCAAGCCAGAAACCCAGGAATAATTTGAATCATAAATCCAAGGGTAAGTCAAGAAACTTGTAGCTAAAGAATCATAGTTGGCTTTTACAACAGCTGAATACCAGGTCCTTTTTGTTAATGGGCTTTGAAATAAAGTTCCAAATAAAGTTTTTCTTCACTCTATGAAAATAAAAATAAAAATTGCAAGGTGTGATGGATTATTTGTTCTTGCAAATTGAATGACTATATTTGCTTTGTAATGCATGTTAAGAACAAGCTTACTTGGAGCTGGAGTGGTGGCTCAGCAGTTAGGGCACTTGCCTGGCATGTGTGAGGACCTGAGTTCAAACCTCAGCACCAAGTGCATAACTGGGTGACTGAGAAACCAGAACCAGATGAAAATAAATAACATTTATTCTCTTTCTCTCTCCCTCTCTTAAAAAGAGAGGGATAGGAGAGGGAGAGAATATGCTTGCTTACTCCTACTAAAGACTGCAATAGATACTTGTCTTTGCTTTCTTTTTTGTGATGAAAATTGTTTGAAACACAGAACACATTGCCACATTTTTTGAGCAAAAGCATTAAAAGAATGCAAGGAGTCAAATTCAAAGAGTCCAGCCCAAACCAAATAACTTAGACCACAAAGTTCAAACTAGTTTTCTCCATTTCTCAAAATAACTAGAACTGAGTAGTTATCAAGTCTCTACTTTTCTTTGCGTCATATAGACACTGCCACAAATCCAAAACATTTTTTCACATTTTTAGGTCAAGCTTACATGTGCTAATTAACTATGGAACAAAACAGATGAAGTGAAGACAGTTTTATTTAACTTGTCAATTTCAAATTTCTATGTAAAAGTTCTTATGTGAACATTTAGGTGCGCTGACAACTAATTCAGTCTCCGTTAAAGTACTTAAAAACAATTTATAGTTTTGACCAATGCAAAGGTCACCTAAGTAGTAAGTCATTCCAACCAGTCAAGAACCCGAGAAACTTACATATGAAAAAATTTAAAAGAAAGACCAAGGAAACTGGTATTCTAGATTACTCTGGAATCAGCCTTATTCTGAGGCTTCAGTTTGTTTCACCTAATTACCCTTAAAAAAATGTCCCCAATCACACATTTAAACCTGTTTAATAGATCATGAGACCAATGATTGACTGAACACATTTTTGTGTGGTTAGGAAGACCACATTACTGAACTGTTAGCTACTGGCTTGTGACATTTATAACCCTTGCAATTTACCCACAACTACTGAAAACATTTTTTTTTTAAAAAACCCTTCTTCAAGTTTCCACATTAAAAAGTGATCTTATATATGTAGGCATGGAGAAAAATATGGGAAAGTTACTCTCATTAGGATGACTTTAAGTGGATACACTGTTTACAAAATTTGAGATGCTCAGATAAGCTGTTCTAATGACAACTTACTACACAGTTATCATGAGCCATGTGCAGCCTAAGGAAATTTTTCAGTGTATCTGGGTGGCCCACATGTTCCTGTTTATCATTTCAATTTCACATCAGAATCAAAATTGAGAATAAAAACAAACTTTGAAACCTAGTAAGTCATCTGTGGCCTGAGTAATGAGGCCTCTCAGGAGGAGAAAAAAAAAAAAAAGCCAAACCAAACCTGTGATTAACACATTTTTGAGAAAACAGCTTTGGTTTCTGAGAATTATTACAGCTGATTAATTCATTTGCTAAGGTAGTTCAAATAGACAGACATTTACAGTAAAATTTTAGAGCTTTTATGCCCCCAATGATCTCGCCACATTAAGAGAAATGAGAAACACTGTGGTGGATTGCAAGTAGCCACACGTATTTTCTGCAGCTGCATTTTAGTTACTAAAGCAACACTTTTAAATATTAGGGTTATGTCTTAGTTGCAGGGCTACAAGGAATGTTACACCGAGTGAGACCTCCATGATTCAGAGAGGGTACACGGTCACTTAGAGAGTAGCATTCTTCTGAGAAAGCCATAGCTTTCTTTCTAAGAAGCAACTCATGAAGTCTAACAGGTGCGGGTGCATTTATTCCATTTTGATTGCCTAAGTTTTCACTTGGGTGGTATCTTATTTCAAGGCCATTCTGTTGCAAAACCTTGCCCCGTGGTTGTAACATAACTGTTTCTGTTGTAAACCCTGGAGGACAGCAAAGGAAAAACAAAAGAGAGAGAGAGAGAGAGAGAGAGAGAGAGAGAGAGATTGATTAGGGGAAAGAGTATTCCATGTAACTTTTTAATGAAGGTCTTTTAGTAGATAACTGACTTTAAAACAAAAAGTTCTAAATGTTCTGAGCTAACCTGAAGGAGCCCTGTTTTTACTGAAGATTAAGGTGGTTCCTGAAGAGATTGTAAAGTTTCCCGCAGAAGTGCATTAAGGACAAATAATCATCTAAATCAACGATTGTCAACTTTATAAATTGAGATTATGAAGACTAATGAAAAAAACCACAGGTGATCATCACTTAACGGAGCAGTAATAAGGTATGGAGTCCTATGCCATTGCTTTGCAGCTTCAGGGTGTGAGATGTGGATTAGGGATGTAAAAGGGGAACAGGGAAATCTGTGGTATAAACTAATTGTCTGTGTCAAGGTTACTGGTTCATTGAGCAAAGAGAATGTCTGGAATTTCCTTTGTAAATGCCTAGTTGTGTGGATATACAAAAACACCTGAATGATTTTGATAATGATGAGAACTAACAATCTTTCTACTCAAATATATAGGTCGTTACAAGCTTTGCAATTAAGAACTGGGGCAACAGTTCACAAAATTAATAAAATGCAATGTAATGAAAGGTCTGAGAAGTCCTTCAAATACTATAGTCTTGATTATAAAATACTCAAAAGCAGGGAAAATGGTAGAGATGGTGTTGGAGTGGGAGGGAGGCAGTTAACAGAAAATAAAAGGTCAGGATTCTCCCCCACCACCAATGTCCCCAAATCCGGACTACTATGATTTGTTAATATCTTAATAGCTTCTCAGCTGTGAATAAAACGAAGTAGGGTGGGGGTGGAGCAAAACAAAAATGAAAACAGTCCTTTCATAAGTTACCTCATGCCCAGGCCTGCTCAAGTCTTCGTCCAAGGCAAAATATTCCTTTTCCTGAAGTTACATATTTAAAGGGGAAAAAAAATCCTTACAAAAAATTTTTAGAGACATCTGCACAGGGGAAAAAATTAGCATTGTAACTTCTCATTTCAAGGACTTAACTAGCCTGACCACCCAAAAAATATTGTGGTGTTTAGGTCCCACATAAAAACGTTTCCCAGGAAATATAAGCTAATACTGATGGTCCAAAAGCACAGTTTCTTCACCAACAAAGCATGCATCACTAGTGTCTTTCCTGTTCCAGTCCCAGAGAGTGACAGCTCTTACTCTACAGCTGCTTAACATCTGGAACATCTTAACATCTTGCTTCATAGTCAATGCACTCTCTCAAGCCGTACATCTTTTTCTAAATAGTGACAAGAGCAAAGTCTCTTTTTGCAAGATATCTTCTGCCCCAATATAAATAATGGAATGGATATGTCCATTCTTGATGATACCCTTGTTTTCCCCAAATCAGTTATTCAGATTCTTTGAATTTCTTAGTTCTAAGGACTGAGCTGGGCATTATAAATTCTTCCCAAACTTTCATCTCTACCTCCTTCTAACAGACTAACCGTTAAATATGCTTCCACTTCCCTGTTGCTTTGGAAAACTCTTATACATCATCAGTCACTGTCTATTTTGCTCTGGTGTTCTTCTTCATAAATAGGCTATGTTCTGTAGATATGAAAATTTGGTTTCTATCAATTGCTTTTACATACAGGTCTCATTAACATTCTAAAAATTTGGCTTCTCTGTAAATACATGCATTAGTTGAAGGATTAAAATGTTTCTACATTAGATTTGTAGATCATATTAAATTTACATAGGCAACCTCTTAAATTCCACACATTTACCTCAGAAAAATAAAGGCAAATCTAAGTAAAAAATGAATGGTCAAGTAAACATTCTAACAGAGAAGTCTCCTGAAGCCACGGCCACTTCTGACTCTAATTTGTGGCTTCACTACTGGCCACACTCTTTATCCTGCTTGCTTTTTTTAGTTTGTTCCTTAGATCTATTTCTTACATATGATTTTGGATAATAGCACTAACCTCTAATGACTTGGTCTTTCTAATGCAACTTGGCCGGTTTCACTTTAACTCCAAAAGCCCCATATGATATAAAAGCCAGTGCGTGTGGGCTGGGGATGTGGTTCAGCAATAGAGTGCTAGCCCAGCCTTTGTGAGGCCCTGGGTTCAACCTGCAGCACCACCAAAACCACAAAAACAAAAAGGCCTTGCGAGCCTATAATCTCAGAGACTAGGGAGGCTGAGGCAGGAGGAATACAAGTTCCAGGACAGCCTGGGCAATTTAGTGAGACTCTCAAAATCAAGTTGGGGATTTAGCTTGGTGTTAGAGGGCTTCCTTCAAATGCTGGAGGCCTGGGTTGAATACCTAGCAGAAATAAAAAATGTGGAGTCTGAAAATTCAGGAATGCAATGGTAATGTCCTTTGTAGTACCTTTTCTCACCCCTATCCTTTTTTTTCTTTTTTGTACTGGGGATTGAATCTAGGGGCACTTTACCACAGAACTACATCCCCAGACCTTTTCATTTTTTATTTTGAGACAGGGTCTCACTATGTTGTTGAGGGCCTCACCACTAACTTGCTGAAGCTAGCCTCAAACTTGTGATCCTCCTGCTTCAGCCTCCCAGATTGCTAGGATTACAGGTATGTGCACTGGGCCTTACTCACTCCCTATCCTTTTAACCTATTATCACCAATGAGCAGCTATTAAGCCACAAGTACTATACCTACATACTAAAATAAATACCTCTGCTTAATGGAGTTTTTGTTGTTGCTGTTTTGTTTCAATGACTTAGAACCCATTGGCTTTGAAAAGTACAATAATTTTAGAACTGAGAAATTAAGAGAATTCCTTATTTTCAGGGGAGGAAAGACGGTTTAATAATAATTCAATCTTTGACACATTTTCTTGTTTAGAATTTTATGAAAGCTTACTCAACATCATTAGTCATCAAGGAAACTCTTTTTTTTTTTTTTTTTGGTACTGGGGTTGAACCCAGTGCTTTACCACTGAGCTACGTCTTTAGCCCTCCCCCACTTTTATTTGAGACAGGGCCTTGCTAAATTACTGAAGCTGGGTTTAAGCTTGTCCTCCTGCCTCAGCCTTCCAAGTTGCTGAGATTACAGACGTGCACCAGTGCATCCTGCAAAAATCTTAAAACACAATGATATACTGTCATGTATCAATTGGAATGGCTAAAGAAATTTAAACACACACACGCACGCATACACACACACACACATACACACAGCAATCCAAACAAATAAACTTGATAGTATCAAGTAGTGCAACTGAAACTATCATTATATACTGTAAGAATTCAATATGGTACGGCCACTCTGAGAAACAATTTCTTGTAACATTAAATAAACTCTTAAAAAAGAACCAAGTAAGTAAGCCCTTTTCCTAGGCATTTACCCAAGGAACATGAAAGTGTATTTGGATACAAAACTTTGTATGAAAATGTCTATGGGGACTCTCTATAAAATCAACTCAAGTTGGAAACATCTTAAATGTCCCTCAACTGGAAAATGGGCAAACAAATTGTAATGCATTCATACAATGGAATACTACTCACCAATAAAAAGGAGCATACTACTGATGAATGCACCATGCAACATTATGCAAGCCTCAAAAGATTATTCTATGTGAAAAAAAAACACCCTCAAGAGGCAACATATTCTACAATTATGTTTGTTATCCTGGGAAAAATAATATTATGGAAATAAAAATCCAATCAGTTGGTTCAAGGGCTAGGATGGAGGAGGGATTGACTACCAAAGAGCATGAGGGAACTTTTTGGGGTGATGAAAATGTTCTATATCTTGGTTGTGATGGAGGTTCATAGCTGTAAACATTTGCTCAAACTCTATACCTAAAAAGAGTGAATTTTACTATATATAAAGTTTTTTTTTATTATTTTTGGTACTAGGGATTGAAACCAGGGAGCCACACCCCAGCCCTA
>PVKS010029318.1:0-25492 GCA_004027875.1 Aplodontia rufa | reverse complement strand
AGGAGTCTGGAGATTGGGAAGATGGGGGAGCCATCCCAGAAGCTGATGTCATTCCTCCATGAGCTACCCATTTAATACATGAGTTCTTCTGGGGGAAAATGCAACAGGTGAAACCCAAGGAGGTCATCCATGTTTTGGCATTACCCCTGGATAACAAAGTTTATATACATTGATTGCTATTGTTTTGATAATGTTTCCCCCTCAACTGTATCTCTATATACTTCTAAAAAAAAAGAATTCAGTACAGAGGATATTAAAAGACAAGCAACCTATTCTTAATATAAGCAAGTAGCAATACAGGCTGTGTCTAATTCCTTATCCTTATGTATAGGGTGCTTATCCCTAGGAAGTTTGCAAAATGCTTGCCAAAGATAATTTGCCACATAAGGTCCAGGTCTGATGGAGTGCTGAGCAGGGACTTTTCACTCACTTCTGTGAGATTTCTCAGCAGCAGAAAGCTCAACTCTTTCATGCCCATTAGGACTCTTCATCTCTAGGCCTCCTCTACCTATTATACATTAATCAATGTGGGTTGGTTTTGCAACATTAACTGATTCAGAACTTCTATTTTGCTTTCCAAGAAATTATTGAGCTTCATGGATTTTTGGTTTCATGCATTTGTTAAATTCTACCATTTGCATGAATTTAATTTTGAAATAACAATATAATTTTCTGAAGAAAAAAAAAGAAGAAGCATACATTGGAGCACATACTTCTTCTAAGGCCAGATGATGAATATTTTAGGTTTGCTGTCCAAGTTGAGAAGCTGAAGAAATTTAAAGATCACTATAAATACATTTATAGCAAGGTTTCAACAAATATTATTTTAAAATTATTTTGAATGCATTTTTATTTTTGCAGGTTTTACAAAGACAAGTGGTGGGTCAGATTTATTCCCAAGACCAACAGTTGCTAACCAAGATTATAGAGAGTGAATCATTTACAGTATGAACTACATATTACATTCAAGATTCATTTCAGAGAGAAGTAAGTTAAAATATTTCTGGGATCAGAAAATCTAAGCTATTATTTCTTCAAATTGTTTTCCTCTCTTTTTTCTTAGTTCTTATCATAGTAACTTTTGTTCAGTTATTAAACTTCCTGTTTTCCATATATGTTAAGTTTTTCTTTCTCAAAAATACATGTATATAATAATTACCCCCAAAATTTATTGATTTTTCAATATATTACAATATTTTAAAAATTTTATTCTGAGCCCATAAGTATATGAGAAAATGCTCTACATCGTTAGCTATAAGGGAAATGCAAATCAAAACTTCTATGAGATACCACCTCACTCCTGTTAGAGTGCAAAAATGAAAAATTTGAACAACAGATGCTGGAGGGGCAGTGGGAAAAGAGGCACACTGTCACACTGCTGGTGGGATTGCAAACTGGTTCAGTCACTACAGAAAGCAGTGTGGAGAATCCTTAAAAAATTAAGGATGGAACCACCTTATGACCCAGCTATCCCACTCCTAGGTATTTTCCCAAAAGAGAATCAGCATATTATAGTGATGTGGCTTCATCAGTGTTTATAGCAGCTCAATTTACTATAGCTAGATTATGGAACCAATCCAGATGCCCCTCACTCCTCGAGTGGATACAAAAACTTTGGTACATATATACAATGGAATACTACTCAGCCATTAGAGAAGACGATATTATGGCTTTTGAGACCAAATGGATGGAGATGGAAAGAATTATGAAAGTGAAATATCCCAATCTCAAAGACTCAAAGGCCAAATGGTTTCTCTCATCTGTGGAAGCTAGAATACATCGGGAAGCAGTATGTTAGATGGCAAAGCTAATAATAATTTCAAATTATATGATTCTTTTTGCAACAGGGAGATGACTCCCTAGGATACTTGGAGGCGTAGTTTGGGGGACAAGGTGAGGGAAGGGCTTAGGAAAATTGCCTAGGTGACTGGAGGAACCGAATATAGGAGAATCATCTCAGAAGGTGATGTCTGATCTCCACGAGGTATCCATTTAAGTCAGCGGTTCTTCTGGGGGAAACACCAACATGGGGAACCCAAGCTGGGCATCCATGACATGGCACTGGCATTAGATAACTAAGTATATATTCATTTGTTCTTGAATATTTGATGTTTCCCCCTCAATTGTAACTATATATCATCTAATAAATAATAAATTTAAAAAAGGAAAAAAATTATTCTGAAATAATCTTTTTTTTTTCTTTTCCCACTGGTAACAGCCTTAGTCCAGCAGTCTGGTCTCCATCTCTTTATTCACATCTCAGCATGTTTTCAACTATGCTGTGCATATCATATCATTCATATAGCACCCACACTTGGTGGTTTGGAGTAAGAACAAGGCATTTTCCCTCCTAAGTTCAGTGTGTGTACATGTACATGAAGAACTTCCAGGAAAGAGCCCATCTCACCCAGTATTCCTTGTAAGTGCTATTAATAATTGACTATGCGTTTTGAGTCTATGATGTTGTAAATGACAAAAATGTGTGATGAGTGTGCTTCTGGTTTTTTTTAATTTGTTAAATATGGACTTACAATTAGGAAGGAATCATTATCAAACAATCAAGAACAAATGTATAATGACAGAGCAAGGCATGGCTGATGCCATTCCATGGTTTCCTTTCTTGGGTTCCCCATGGTTCCATGTTTCCCCCTATTTAACCTCTGTGTTAAATGTACTTCTCATGGAAGTTGAAAGTTTCCATCTGAGTAACTCCCCTATGCTCCCTCCCTCTGGTTTCCCTGATATCCTTCCTTTTCCCCCCTTTATTCCCTGCTGCCCTATGTTTCCCAGCATCCTAAGCAAGGTTCCACCTGTTAGTGTAAAAAATTCATACATGTTGATGTTATTATTAACTTAGCAATCTGACATACTGTTTCCAAATGTACCCTAGCTTCCACAAATGAGAGAAAACATTCAGCTCTTGAGTCTCTGAGTTTGGGATATTTCACTTAGTATAATTTATTTTTCCATCTCCATCCATTTGACTGCAAATGCCATAATATCATTTTCTTTAATAGCTGAGTAGTATCCCATTGTATATATGTATCAAAGTTTTTGAATCCAGTCATTGAGTGAGGGGCATCTAGGTTGGTTCTATTATTTAGCTATAGTAAATTGAGCTGTTATAAACATTGATGAAGCCATATATCACTATAATATGCTGATTCAGACTCTTTAAGGGAAAATACACAAGAGTAGGTTAGCTGGGTCACAAGGAGGCACCAGCTCTAATATTTGAGGAGTCTCCACACTGCTTTCCAGATGGCTGTACCAGTTTACAGTCCCACCGGCAATGTGAGAGTGTTCTTTTTTTTCCATGGTCCCTCCAGCATCTGTCATTGTTTGTATTCTCTATTATTGCCATACTGACATGAATGAGATGGAATCTCAGTGAAGTTTTGATTTGCATTTCTCTTACTACTAGTGATGTAGATCATTTTCTCATATGTTTATGAGCTTTTTGGACTTCCTCCATTGAAAAGTTTCTTTTAAGTTCCATATCCCATTTATTGATTGGATTATTTGTGGTTTTGGTGTTTAGTTTTTTGAGTTCTTTGTATATTTTGGATATTATCCCTCTGAGGTGTAGCTGGCAAAGATTTTCTCCCATTCTGTAGGTTCTTTCTTGACGTACTTGATGAAATCTTTAGCTGTGCAAAAGCTTTTTAGTATAATTGCATCCCATTCATTTATTCTTGATTTTAATGCTTGCATCATGGGTGTCTTGTTAAGGAAGGCAGCGTCGATCCCTGTATCATGTAGTTGATCCTACTTCTTTTTCAATCAATTGTAACGTTGCTGGTTTAATATCCAGATCTTTGAACAGTTTTGATTTAATTTTTGTGCAGGATGAACAGTAAGGATCCAATTTCAGTTGTCTACAAATGGCTGTCCAATTTGTACAACACCATTTGTTGAACAGGCTATCTTTCTTCCACACTATGCTTTTGCCCCCTTTATCAAATATCAGATAGTTAAAGGTATGAGGATTCATTTCAGAATTCTCTATTCTTTTCCATTGGTCTTAGGTTCTGTTTTGATACCAATACCATGCTCTTTTTGTTACTATAGCCCTATAATATAATTGCGGGTCAGGAATCAATATACCACCTGCTTCCTTCTTCTTGCTGAGTAATGTTTTGGCTAATCTGGGTCTTCTGTTATTCCATACGAATTTGAGAATTGCTTTTTCTCTATCAGTGAAGAATGACATTGGTATCTTGATGGAGATTGCATTAAATCTGTATAAGGCTTTAGATGGAATGGCCATTTTGATTATGTTGATTCCGTCTAACAATGAACATGGAATATTTTTCCACGTACTCAGATTTTCTGCAATTTATTTGTTTAAACTTCAATAATATCATTGTAGAAGTCCTTAATATGCTTTGTAAGATTGATGCCCAAGTATTTTTTTTTATGAGATTGTGAATGGGACAGTCTTCCTGATTTCTTCTTCAGTGGAATTGTTGCTGGAGTATAGGAAAGCTAATGATGTATTGATGTTGGTCTTATAACTAACCACTTGGCTGAAGTCGTTTATAAGCTCTAGACGTCTTCTTCTCAAGCTTATTGGGTCTTTTAGGTATAGTAACAAGTCATCAGCAAATAGAGACAACTTATCTTCTCTTTTCCTATTCAAATTCCTTTGATTTCCTTCCTTTGTCTGATAGCTCTGGCAAAGGTTTCAAGGACTATATTGAATAAGAGTGTTAAAAGGGCAACCTTGTCTTGTTCCTGAATTCAGTAGAAATGCTTTCATTCCCTCTCCATTGAACATAATGTTGTCTATGGGTCTGTTGTAAATGGATCTTACATAGCTAAAGTATCTTCCCTTGATCTCTATCTTCTCCAGGTTTTTGAGCATTAAAAGGGTTTAAACTTTAGCAAATGCCTTTTCTGCATCAATTGAGATGATTATATGATTTTTATTTTTAATTCTGTTTAAGTTGTGAATTACATTAATTGATTTGCATATGTTGAGCCAGCACTGTTTTCCTGGAATGAAGCCCACTTGATCATGATGTATTATCTTTTTAATATACTTTTGGATCCGATTAGCTAAAATTTTATTAAGGATTTTTGCATCTATGTTCATCAGGGAAATTGACTTGTAGTTTTCTTTTCTTGATATATCTTGGTTGGATTTTGGTATCAGTGTTTTTTGTTTTTGTATTTGTTTTTATTTTTGTTTTGTTTGCTTCACAAAAATTGTTTGGGAGTGCTCCAACCCTTTCAATTAGATGGAAAAGCTTATAGAGGATGGATGTTAATTCTTCTGTAAAAAATTGATAGAATTCTGCCATACAGCCATTCAAACCTGGGCTTTTCTGTTTGGGAAGACCTTTTATTGCTGCTTCAATTTCACTACCTGAGATAGGTTGGTTTAGATTTTTAGTGTCTTCTGGTGTTCATATGGGGATGTCATATGTGACCAAGTATCTGTCCGTATCTTCCAGATTATCAAACTTTGCAGAGTACAAATTTTCAAAATAAGTTCTGATAATCTTCTAGATTTTGAATGAGTCTGTGGCAATATCTCTATTTTCATCTTTGATTTTGTTGATTTGCCTCACTTCATTCTTCCTTTAGATGAGGTTGGCAAGGGATCTGTCAATCCTGTTTATTTATTCAAAGAACTAACTCTTTGTTTTGTTGATAATTTGTATTTTTTTTTTTTTTGTTCTCAATTTCATTAATTTCAGCTCTGATTTAAGTTTTTGTCCTCTCTTCTATTTGCTTTGGGGTTGGATTGCTCCTCTTTTTGCAGGAGTTTGAGTTGGGACATAAGTATTTATTTGGGCTCTTTCCTGATTTTTGACGTATGCACTCAATTTACCACTTTAGAATGCTTTCATACTATCCCATAGATTTAGATATGTTCTTTCTTCATTTTCATTCATTTCCAATAATTTCTTGATTTCTGTTTTCATTACCTCTTTGATCTGTCCTTCATTTAAGAGGGTATTATTCAATTTCCAAATATTTGAGTAATTTCTACTGTTTTTCTTGTTGTTGATTGCTAAGATCATAGCATTGTGGTCTGACAGGTTCATGGGACTATATCAACTTTTTAATATTTGTTAAGGTTAGCTCTGTGGACTGGGATGTGGTCTATTTTTGAGAAGGATCCATGAGCTGCTGAGAAGAAGGTAAATTCAGCTAATTTAGAATGGAATATTCTGTAAATGTCTGTTAAGCCCAATGAATTAATAGATTTGTTCAGATTGGAGATATCTTTGTTTGTTTTTTGTTTTGATGATTTGTCTAATGTAGATAATGGTATATTGAAGTCCCCCAGCATTACTGTGTTGAGATCAATGAGGGGTTTAATGCCCTTGAGTATTTTTTCCATATATTTGGGGGGGTGTTGTAATTGGGGTCATAAATGTTAACTATTGTTATGTATTCTTGATGAATTGTCCCTTTTAGTATGATATAGTGTCCATCTTTGTCCTTTCTGACTAGTTTGGATGGAAATTAATTTTATCAGTTATTAGGATCACTATGCCAGCTTGCTTTTTCTACAGGCCTGGTAGATATTTTGCCAACATTTCACCTTCAGTCTGTGTCTATTTTTGAGTGTGAGGTGTGTCTCCTGTAGAAAACATATTGTTAGATTTTGTTTTTTGATACAATCAGCTAATCTGTGTCTTTTAATTGGGGCATTGAGACCATTCATATTCAGACTTAAGATAGATAAGGGAAACTGAGTCTCAAACCGTGTGACTCTTGCTGTGTTATGTGCCATCATGGGTATCTTTTGGTGTGAAATATGGTTATTGATAGACTCTTGTTAAGGGTTTAGGGAATTATTAACATGTTCTTCTGAATGAAGAATGTCCTTGAGAATATTCTGTAGTTCAGGATTGGTGTTCATATATTTTGCTAGCTTGAGTTTATCATTGAAGTATTTTACTTCTCCGTCACATTTAAAGCTGAGTTTTGCAGGGCACAGTATTTTTTTGTTGAAAATTGTTTTCTTTCAAGGTTTGAAAAATATTGTCCAAGCTCTTCTGGCCTTCATTGTCTGGTCAGAAAAATTCATAATGATCCTAATTAGTCTGTGTCTGAATGTGATTTGGGGCTTTTCCTTAGCTGCTTTTAGAATTCTCTCTTTAATTTCTGTTATTTATTTTATAAATGATATGTCCTGGTGAATTTTTCATTTGGTTAGGTGTGTTTGATGTCCTATAGGCTTCTTGGATTTGGTATTCTGGGTCTGAAATGATTAGTCTTAAAATAATGTATAGAAATGATTCATGTACCTTTCATTTTGATTTTCCTACTGGTTAACATCTTGAATGAACTGTAGTACTCTATAAGAGAAATAGTAATTTGTTACATGAGCAATCAACAGAGTTCATTTAAATTTTAATAATTTTAGAAGTACTTTTGTATGCATGAATGTATGTTTTGTTCCATGCAACTTTATAACTTGTATAGCTTTGTCTAACCCCTATCATCATCAAGATTCAAATTGTTGATCACTGGAACTCTTTTGTGCTACCCTGTATTCCCACACCCAGCTCCTGCCTTCCTATTCCAAATATCTGAAGTCACTAATCTTTCACCATATCTATGCTATTTCAAGAACATTATATGAATCAAATCATACAATATGTAAATTTTCAAGATGATGAGCTACTTTTTACTGTTAGCAATTCTCCAAAAACTCTCTAAATTGGTATATATATATCAATGGATTGCTTGAATTTTATTACCAAGTGGAATTTCAACATGTGAATGTGCCACTGTTTGCTTTGCCACTTGTTCCAGGATTTCTCATGTTAGCTGCTTGATAATGATGTGTTCTGATGGTTGATTTTAAGGGTGAGATTTTAAAAAACCAACAGAAGGGTTTGGGTTCATGAATTTGGCATGTTAGCAGTAGGATTTTTTGTAATATATTGGGCAATAACATTTCCCTGTATAACTCCTGATGTTATTTTCTGTTGAAGTTGTTAGATTTCCAAGAAAATTTCCTTCAAAGTTGTTGTCTGAAGAATACAAAATATTCTATGGCTATTAATGGTTATGGAAGCTAACTATGGGGAGAAATATTGATGTCTCAGCATTTAGTATATAAGTATTCATTAATTCTGCCTTTTAAGCTTTTTAAACTCAAAGTATATATGCATTCTTCAGAAACTTATTTTTATCATTGAATTTCCATAAATATTTTCTAATTTATAAGTTTTTACAAGCCTTCAATTTTGTCTTTGCTTTTGTAACCTCATTTTTACACTTTTAATTCCTAATATATTTAATTTTACTTTATTTATTTTTGTATAAGTGATTTAACCTCTAGTGTAGTGCTTTACCACTGCACTATATCCCCAGCTCATATTTAATTTTCATTTTATTTATTTTATTTTATTTTACTTTTTGAGTCAGGGTTTCATGAAGTTCCTTAGATCCTTGTTGAATTGTTGAGGCTGGCGTTGAATTTGCAATCCTTGTGTCTCAGCTCCTGAACACTGGAATTATAACTGTGTCCACCACACCCTACCTTATTTTATTTATTTTTTTTAAAGAAAGAAGGACAGTGAGAGAGAGAGAGAGAGAGAGAGAGAGAATCAATTTTTATTGAGTTTTTCACATGGCTTTTGTTGCTCCCACACTCAGCTGTGTACATGGATGCTAGGGTTTGAACTCGTGCCCTTATGCATGCCAGGCAAGCACCACAACTGCCGAGCCACCACTCCAGCCCCCCTATTTTATTTTTAATATTAAAAAACACTATATTTGTGGCCTCATGGCATAGTCATTATTTTTATTACCATTTAATTATTCATAGAGGGTGACAAAAACCTGTGGGGTTGTTTGTTCATATTTTAGCAAATATCAAAATAGGAAATACTATTAATATACTGGAAATATCTAGTTTTTTTGTGTAAATTATGTTCATATATTGGTTTGGCCCAGGAATTTATATTATTCTTTAAAATCATGAAAGAGAAACAAAGATACGTAATTTAAATGGCTTTTTGTATGAAAATTATTGAATGAAGTTTCACTTGTATTTTTTTAAAAAGATTGCATCATGCACCTGGAATTAGCAAATGAAATATTGTAAAAATGCTAATAATTGTACATTTTCAAAATCTATGAACTATAGCTTCAAAAATAAATAACTACTTGTTAAATTTAGAAATCTAAACTTTTAAGAATATCTTAGAAAGATTTAAATTTAGTATTTTACGTGTCTTAAAAGATAAAAAGGTCAAAATGTATATTTGTTGTTATGTAATCAATAATTCTAAATTTTAATTATGCATATAAATAATCTGTTAAATATAAATATCAATTCAGGTTAGTGTGTTTAATCCATGGGCATGTAATACAAATGTTAAAATTATTGTTATGAACTAAGAAAATAAATGATTTATATATTATTTTTAAGTTGGCATTGCATGTAATTGAATAGAATAAATATATGTCAGCAAATAAAAGTGATGTTTTTCTTCTAATTTAACTAAAGTATCAAGAATATACTTTTCAATTTTTACAAAGTAGTAAAACTATTAAAATATATGAAGTATATAACCATATGGCAAGTCAGCGTTCTGAGCTTTGAAACATCAAAGCACATTAAAAATTGAGTCTTTGGATGAAAAAAAGAACAATAGCTACTTTTACAGTCACAGGTTTTGTCAAAATTAGTTCCCTAGTTTTAAATGCAGATTTGCTGATTTAAATATTTTTTCTTCTCCCAAATCCAGATGCCATTCAGTATATTCAGAATTAGTACATACTTGATCTAAAGAATATTAATCAGTTTTTCAGAGCAGTTTTCTCAATGTGTGTTTATATGGCAGCATGTTTCATATAAGAATCTTTTAATACTAATAATGTGATATGTTTTTTTAAGATACTTGACTCTTGAATTTTAAATAATTGGAATGTACATATGAATTACTTGTTAGAATTAAATTTGTGAGCCTAGAATGTTAGTTCACTGGTTTCAGCACTTGCCTCCCAAGCACAGGGATGTGGGTTCAAATCCCATACCACATACACAATGAAGTGTTGGAGCAATGAAAGCTACATGAAAAAATTAAATAAAATGGATTCTCTCTATCTCTCTCTCTCACTGGCCCTCTCTCTCTCTCTCTCTCTTAAAAAAAGAATTAAAATTATGTTAATCAAATAATCATATTGGTCTTTATATTTTATTAAATTTAAGACTGAAAATTTTTATCTTAAAACATTAATTTTTTTCAAGTTTCATGAATCATTTTTAAGTCAGTAGAGTTTGTTTATATCTGCTTAAACTATTTAAGCATCAGTTACAAAAGATGTTTGGTAAAATTTGCAACAAACAAATTAGAAATAATTTCTGTTGCATTATTTGTCCTTCCACTGTTTTCACTCCCATCTGCCTTTAAGAAGTGGGACAATGGAGCCAGTTTGGTTGCATATACCTTTAATCCAGATTGATGCAGGAAGATCACAAGTTCAAGGCCAGCCTTGGAAAGATGAGGCCAGCATGGTCAACTTAGCAAGAACTTGTTTCAAAGTAAAAAATAAAAATAACAATAACAAAAGAGGAAACAGGGCACTGAAACTATCCCTCAGAGGTAAATTACCCTTGGGTTCAATCCCTAATACAAAAAGAGAGAGAGAAAGAGAGACAGAGAAATGAGATGCTACAGATCTTGTATATTTTAACAATCTTTGAATAAGCTATGGTTTACATAGAACAGGAAATAACTAGGCACTGAAGCAAATATTCATTAAGTGAGCAGATAATCCCACATTAACGCATTTTATTTCTTCAAATTAGGAGACAAATGTTGTAGTATGTACAGGAAAAGTTTTAGACAAAGGGTCACTTTACATTATTATCTTCTAACAAATAGAGGATGAGTCTACCTATATAATTCGCTGCTTTTGCTGTTAGATTTTCAACTTAATTCTTTATTTAGTTCACCTAATTAGATTGGAAAAGTAAATCATAGTGGATATTGGCCTTCAGAACAAACAATAATACTTAACCTTTTATATATTTTGTTGAATTATTTCAACTACTACAAAAACATATTGCATACTTTAATATAATACCACACAATGTTTCAAAAGATGCACACATAGTGTAATGTTTAAATTAGATTTATCTCAAATATTTACCACTTCTTTATGGCAAATCTTTCAAATCCCTCTCTTTCAGAGTTATCAATTTGAAATGTACACCATCAGTGGTCCTCTATCACTGAGTTACATGCCTAGCTGTTTTTATTTTTTGTATTGTGAGAAGGTCTTTCTCTGTAGTCAAGACTGGACTATGTAACTCATGATCATCCTGCATTAGCCCCTAGAGTAACTAAGATTAGAGATGTGAGCCACCACACCCAGCTCTTTATTGTTACCTTACTATGTAATATTATACCAGAATATGTTACTTCTATCACTATAAATTACTACCCATAAATAAAGCTTTCTCCATCCATTCCCCTACCTGTGTACTGCCTGTTTTAGTCAACTTTTTCTGCCACTGTGACTAAAAGATCTGATAGGACTAATTAGAAGAAGAAAAGTTTATTTGGAAGCTCACAGTTTCAGAGGTCTCAGTCAATAGATGGCCAGTTCCATTGCCTTGGGCTGGAGGTGAAACAGACCATCATAGTGGAAGGATGTCACAGATGACAACAGTTCAGGACATGACAATTAGGAAGCAGTGTTAGACACTGCAGACCAGGGACAAAATATGCACCCTAAAAACCCAATGACAAACTGCCTCAAGCCATGCCCTACCCACTTACAGTTACCAACTGGTTAATCCCTAATACAGCATTAATGCACTGAATATGTTAAGGCTTTCATAACCTGATCACTTCACCTCTGAATTTTCTACCATATCTTACATGTGGGCTTGGGGGACACTTCATACCTAGACTGTAACACCACCACTCTACTCTTATCTTATATCAATTCTGCTCTGTTAGCTTTGACCTATGTTTCTTACATGCAAACTCAGTGTGCATCTTTGACATAGTATTTCTGAGAGTTGTGCTGATGAGTTGATTATAACGGGGAAAATCCAGGCAATGAACAGCTAAAGGATTGTACCATTCAACTAATAAAGAAACTCTGCTAAAGGAGCATGAGACCTAATTTAAACCCTTTGTATGATTGATTATTTAAGTTCTATCCTAGTTTATCAATTTTCCCTTACATACATTTGGACTACGTTAATTAAATCATAATGAAGACAATTTCCTTAAAAGATCATAGTAAGATAATTGCTTCTTGTAAGATAGATAAAATGAGGGACACATGTTCATAGAAATCATTAGGAAATTTAATTTGCTTAGAAATTTCAACAGTAATTATATGCACAAAATGAAATGTAAAGAACATGTGGATATTTAAAGCAAATAATTTTTAAAATTTATTTCAAAGATATCAGTCAAGTACAAATTCCTTTGGGATATTATATATAGTAGGTATGAAGTAATCTAGATTGACATTTCAGTTCCAAAATTTTACTGTGATCTTACAATAAAAAAGGATGTTTATATGGTAATCAATATAATAATAGCAGCAATATATGATTGATATTCCTATATAAATGTAACTTGACTCTCATCTGGGCCCTTGTTAAACTTTACAAACTATTGAGACTAAAGACTATCTCCCTGATGTCCATCATCACACAGTGTCTACTGATGCTGCTTCTTGTTTCCTTGATTTTGTATTAAGATACGCAATTGTTTTCCTCTTTGTTAAACTTCAAACTTAACCCTTACATATATTTCCTTAAGGAATCATTTTTCTGAAGCACAGTGTGGTATTTGCTAAGTTTCTCTTCTAAGCCATGATGACATCTTCAGTCATTTTATGGTAACTGATAAATCACATACTATTTTTTAATGAGGTTGAACACATGCAATTCATTTTAGCATAAGTTCTTTCATAAGTGCTATAGTTATTTAAATGTATCAAAATCCATCAAATTATATTAATAACTATAAAATATACAATATTAAGAAGTTAGTAATTCCAAAATTCAAAGTCAAAATATCTCATTTACAATATGTATAAAATAATTATTTTTCAAATTGCTGTATTAACCTAGCAATGCTACTAAAAGAAAATCGTAACATAATAGATAAATAGAAAAAAGGAATGACACAGAGTTGAATGTGAAAAACAACCAAAAAAGATTGAGAATCTAGAATCAAAAAGAAGAGGAGAAAGTGAAGGTGGAAGAGGACAAAAAGAAGATGGAAGCTTGTTAGTGTCACTACCAGAAATCAAGGACATGCCCTGTGTTTCTTTCTGCTCCTTAAATATGCATGGAGTCTCTGAGCTAATAATTCAATACAGCAGCACTTCAGCAGAGTGTAGTTTTAAAATAATGTTTGAAATGATCAGTGAGTTCACTGATTCAATTTAGTAAATTAAATTATTTTTAAAGTCTTTATCAGTTACAAAAATCAAAACCAAGAAACAAGCTAGTCATGAAAATATAGATTGAAAGTACATAAAGAAATTGATGATAATGATAATTGACTAAATATGTGAGATTATGTATATTTTCTGTCGTTTAAGTGATCCAAAGATTTTCTCATTTCTGAACCTATTTATCAAGTAGCAAAGATACTTTCCTCATGCACTTTTGATATTTTAGTTAGAAATTATCTCTCTATTGTACCACTCTGGTGTACTTGCATAAGATAATTATGCCAATTATTGCTTTATTCTTTTGATAATAAAGTTCTTATTGTTTTTCTTTTCTTTATTTTTTGCACTGAACAATCTCAATGATATAAGAAATAAACAAGGTGCAATTATATTTCATAATAGTTTCTTCTTACATTTTTATTCTTCCTTCTCAACAATTGCATAACTTTAAGAATGCCAGATTCTTCTACAGGCAATTTTTTCCAACATTTTATGATTTGTATCTAATAATTATTTGAATAGAATTCCATTGTTGCCAAAAATGCTCCAACTATTAAAATTAACTGTGAATATTACTATGTTGTTGATGCAATTTAACAGCTCTTGGAAATTTGATCACTTGATATCTGTTCCACTAGTTTTAATTTTAAGATGCTGACATGAGATAGTTATATCATTTCCTCCATAAAGTACCTGACTTTGACTCTTTGATTCTTGTTTTAGGCACCTTTCTGTTGCTACAAGCAAAGACTTGGAAAGAATAATTAGAAGATGAAAAGTTTATTTGGCTTATGGTTTCAGAGATCTCTGTCATAGGTGACTGACTCCACAGATCTGGATTTGAAGTGATGCAAAAAAAAAAAATCATGATTCAATAAGAAAACAGCTCAGGACATGGCATCAAAAAGTAAAGAAAGCTCTGCTTACCAAGGACAAAATATACACCTCAAAGACCTATCTCAAGTGGCCCCTCTCTCCAGCCACTCCCTACTGCTCACAGTTACCACTCAGCTAATTCCTACCAGCAGATTAATTCATCCATTAAGGTATGACTCTAACAACTAAATTGTTTTACCTCTAAACTATCCTGCATTGTTTCACACATGAGCTTGTGGGAAACACCTCATATATAAACCATAACAGCTCCTTTTTTACCTTAATTTGTTCAAAACTGTCAATTCTACACATAAGAGGTTATTTATAAGCACGCAGCATACTCAAATCTGCCCTGACCATGATAAATGATAATAGAAAAATATAACTATCCTAGTGGCATATCACCTTGAGACAGTTTAAGAGAGATAGTAAAATGGCTAGGTCAGGACCATGGGCCCTATTCAACCACACCTAGAAGTCAGTCTTTAAGAGAGTGATTGACAGGTATGCTCAGGGCCTTCATATGCAAAAGACCAGGAAGCTTACTTCTGGGAGCAACTCCTTTGTCCCACAGCAAGGAAAACTAAGAAGTGGGGGTAGGTGGAGGTGGGAGTTAGAAAGAGTTTGCCACTCATTTCATATAAACTTTAAGTAGTGATGTTGGTGCTCAGTTTCAATGCCTGTTTTATATAGATTTTACCTAATGATGTTGATGCTTTTCTCAATTCCTGTTTTACATGCATCTTAATCAAGGCTCATACCCAAACCAATATAATCCCTGGACTAACCTACATTAGATGGTGTCCTACTTCAAGGTACCCCTCCACCATATGGAGTCTCTGCTCTCGTTCCTTAAATAAATACTACTCCTATTACTCCTCCCTCCCATGGGTATCTGGGTCAAATTGGCTACACAAGGACCTAGAAGATTGGTGCCTAATTCCTGGGGTGAATTTCCAATCCAAGAGCTGCAACACCCAGCTCTTAGCTGGGGAGCTACTAACACTACTTCAGCTGCAGAAACCTGCAGCCTGCCCAAAATTCCAGTTTTAACTGGAAATAGCTGCAAATACTAGGAATGGGCTGTTTTCGCAGCTAGAATCTGTAGTCAGCCCAGACTCCATTTTCCAGCAGGAAGAGAGAATCTGGCCACATCTCAAACACCCAGCATCATTTTGGTTCCCTAACTGGGAATACTTTGGAAGGGTGAGTAAAACAGACGATTGCTCTAGCACTGCTGGACTTAAGACCCGGGGGGAAGAACTTGCTGGAGTGAGACTTCTAGATTTCACTTTGCCTTGGTAGAACGAATGTTGATTTGATCTTGCTTAAGTTTCTTTTTATGGAGATCCATTTGATCAAGAACCTGAGGTCTCTCCTAGAAGTGCTCTAACTCTCTGGTTGGGGCTATTCCCCAGTGTAAACACTGGGTCATTGGAGATGGCCAAAAGTTGATTAATCATGATGCAGGATTTTTTAGATGAAGCCGGATTCTCTGCTCCCACTGGCAAGTGGAGTCTGGGATGACTACAAATTCCAGTAGCCAAAACAGCCTGCTTCTAGTGTTTGCATCCATTCCCAGTTAAAACTGGAAATTTGTGCTGTCTGCAGGTGTCTGAAGCCAAAACAGTGTTAGCAGCTCTCTGTAAAAATCAGAAACCATGGGTATAAATCCAAGTGCAGATGCTCAAAAAGGTAGCCAGATCTAAGAACGGCTGAGCAAAACCCTTTATTGGGATTGGTGACTCCTGGGCCAAATTCACCTATGCAGCCTGAGCGAGCAGGGGAAATGATAAGTGGGCAGGGGAGCTGGTGTGCAGGAGAAAATGGCACTCGAACTTGGCTGCGCAAGTGGTTTTATAGGTTTAGGGAAATGAGAGGAGTTCATGGGGTTGGCCTTTCAGAGTTTGGCTGGTGGATCCATCAATTATCAGGTGTTTCTCTGCAAGCATGTTGACAGGTTATTCCTTTAGACTGGTTGTAATTTTCATAGGCAAGCTGCCAAAGGCCTTGCTCCTTAGCCAGCCACTATGGACTTGTGACTTGGCTGAAGACACTGCTCCAGCCAGCCTCCATAGCCATATGGCCGCGTGGGCTGATTGAAGCCCTGCCCCCAGTCAACCTAGCATCCCAACATTTTTGGTGATATAAGACGTCGATTTCCATCTGACTACTTCCTGCTGTTTATGAGGTGTCATGTGAAGAAGGTTCTGGTGTTGGTTTAGTTGGGAGGCAGCTCTAAGTGTGCAAGAGCATTTGGTTGTATGTCACTCTAGCAATCTCACTTATACTGCTCCAGGTGAATCTGAAGAGACAGGGAGCAATCATTAGGAGGAGTCCAACTACTAATATGGGAGTAAGGATGGGGATCAACCAGGTGACAAGAGTAGAGTTTAGCAACCTGGCCAAGGGTTATGTGATTGAAGTTACCTAAGTTTTTCACTCAGACCTCTGAGAGTTACGGCCTTCTTCTCCAGTAGCCCAGTTTCATTGATATAATAATAGCATTCCTCCTTCAGGAATAGTCATGTTCCCCGTTTGATCGCTGTCAGGAGATCTAGTGCTTGGCAGTTCTGTAATGAAATTTGGGCAACAGATGTTACTTGTCTTTGTAGGGAGGCCAGGGAGGCAGCAGATTCCTCAATTGCCTCCTGGGGTTGCTGTTCTAGTTTATGGGTGGCAGTGACTGCATAACCAAGTCCTCTTGCCCTTAACCCAGGGGCCACAAGTGAGGAGGCTAGAAAGAGTCTGACCATCATTGGTAGAAAAATGGCCTATTTTGCCCTAGGAGAAGAGTTTTGCTCCAGCAAATTTAATTCAGCTTCACTTTAGAGTGAAAGCTGAGGAACTAGAGTGGAATGCACACTAAAGGCAGAGGGTATATTGGAACTTAAGCTTTTTGTCAGGGTGCCATTACACCAGAAAAAGAATCCTGGAGGAACAGGCATTGTAGAAGAGACCTGCATGGTTTGGTTGTAAGGTACTAAGGTAGAGAAAGTAAGAAAAGTTCTTTAAAGAGATGTGAAAAAGGGGAACCCCCTCTAAGGGTGGAGAGGGGGTCCTTTGAGATGTTGAAGAAGTGTTAAGGGGGCCATAAATAGGAATGACAGTCAGGGGGATCTGGTCCAAACCTGCACAGAGAAAGCAGTCTGAGATGTTGTTGACTCCGGAAAGGTTGAGGAGTTGAAGATCTTGCTGTATCAGGGTGAGCCATGAGAAAGGATTGGCTCTGGGATGGGTAGTTGCATTGATTTGATGTTGAAGTTCCTTCTCCTGCTCCTGAATGGTTATATGAATCTGAGGATGTATCTGCATATAAGTTCTCCAGATTTTGATTGAAACTGAGGGAAACTTGGCCCATCCCCAAGAACAGAAATTATCACTGACACCGGAGGCCCATTTTGGGTCTGATGGGTTCTTAATAGTCAGTCGGACTTATGTCCGGATCTCATAGCAAGTTTTATGTAGAAAGAATTTCACACATGAGTTATAGGGACATCCCTCATAGGTATCAGGCTGTTGTTTCCAAAAGTCCTCAGTCTGGTCTGCTGGGAAGCATAGCATAGGTGCAGAAGGACGAGGATGGAACCTGACTAAATCTGGTGATGTTAAGAGGAATTGAACAATCACAGCCAGTAGGAGAGCATTCATTCTGACTTACAAACTGAGAGAGAGAGATCCCATCTTGCTGCCATGTCTCTTGGACGTAGAAACACCGCCTGCAATCTGAGGTAGAAGCTTGAGAAAGGTTAATGAATAGTAGGATAAATAGGGGTTTGGTGAGAGATCTTGAGTTTGGTGGGCCTCAGCATGGTGGCAGCCCAGGACTGGGTGTCTGAGGAGGGCACTGTGTTAAGGTGAGAGACATGGTACCAGGGGGAGTGGCCCAAAAGTTTGGCTGCTTTTGGAATGGTAAGTATAACTGTATGGGGTCCAGTCCAGCAAGGTTGCAGCAATTGAGGATGTAATTCTTGAAGCAAAACTGCATCAATTGGTTGAGGAGAGATGGCAGCCCATTCAGGTTGTGGTCTGGCAGGAAATGAGGTGGTGGATGGCACAAGGAGACAGCTGTCTGCTTGTTCCCTTAAGAGTTTGTATAAAAGTGTGAGATAGGGCAGATAGGATACCAAAGGGGGTAAGGTTGACAGGGAAGTTTTGGTTGGTTAGGAAAGGGCACCCATAGAGTAACTCAAAGGAACTGAGGCCTGAGGGGGTCCTAGGGGCCACTTGAAATCAAGTAAGGGCCAATGGAAGGAGATTGGGCCAGGAGAGCTTTAATTCAATAGTCAGTTTAGTAAGATGATCCTTGAGAATGCCATTAGCCCTTTCAACCTTACCCAAGGATTGGGGTCTATAGGGGATGTGGAGCCTCCAGTCAATGTTGAGGCTTTTGGAAACTAGCTGCACAATCTGAGAAGTGAAGGCTGGACCATTGTCTGGCTGGATAGATGCAGGAAGTCTGAATCTGGGAATGATCTGTTCAATAAGGATAGAGGCCACGGTGTTTGCAATCTCCCTGGAAGTGGGAAAGGCTTCTTTCGAGCCTGAAAAAGTATCAACCAAGGTAAGTAGGTAACGGAGCTTTTTGTGTCTTGGCACGTGGGTGAAGTCAATTGCCAATCTTTGCCTGGCTGATGGCCCCTCATCTGATGTGTTGGGAGCTTAGGTTTGATGCTCCCTTGAGGGAAAAGTTTGGAGGAGACAGAGCAAGTGGAGTGCTCCTGCTGTAGAATGGCTCTCATTCCTTGGAGATAAAACAGGGTTTGGAGGAACTGCAGGAGAGGCTTGGGGCCAATATGAAGAAAGTTGTGAATATCCCTCAGCAAGTTGTAAGCTTGCTGTTTGGGAAGGGACATCTGGTCCCCCAGGAAGATCCAGCCATCACCTCCAAAATGGCCACCTGAGTTATCAGGTACTTCTGTTCCTGTGGAGAATATTCAGATCTGAGGTCAGTGGATAGAAATAGGATGGGGGCTATTGAGTACTTTGTTGTTAGCCCCCATGCTATGGACTCTGCCTTATTGCTGCCCATGGCTACAGGGTCTGAGGAATTTTGGTGTCCTCAGCAGTGCTTAATGCAGCTAGGGATGGCAACTGAAGTGCCTCCAAGAGTTTGGAAATTAGGGAGGCATTGACCACTGTTGATCCCTTTGTTGTTAGTTACTCACGCTCCTTCCAAATAGCTGAATGTGAATGAGCAATCAAGAAGGCATATTTGGAATCCATGTAGATGTTAACCTGTTTATCTTTGGATAGGATGAGGGCCCTAATGAGAGTGAAGAGTTCACCTTTTTGATAGGTTGCCCTTCTTGAAGGCAGCTGCCTTCCGGAACTGAAGCAGAGGTGACTACTGTGTAAGTGGCTCTACGGTGTCCTTTGGGACCCAGCACAGAATGCCATCTACAACAATGGTTAGGTCAGGTGAGGGGAGTGGGCAATCAAAGAGGTCCTCACAGGGAAAATATAGGACCTCCAGTACCTGTGGACAGCAATAGCTGGTGATTGAAGGGGTTGGAGACAGTGGGAAAAGTGTAGCAGGGTTGAGGGAAGAGGAAGAGCCGAGTGTCATGGTAGGGTTTTCTATAAAGAGAAGAAGAAATTCCTGAATCTGTGATGGGCTCAGGAGGGGGAGCAATTTATAGCTTAAGAGGTCTTGGAATGGATGAGTGGAGAACACGGTGATTGGTTGGAATAAGGTGAGTTTTAGGGCTTCCTTGGTCAATTCAGCTGCTGCCGCCAGTGCCTGGAGGCATGGTAGCAATCCACGGACTGTAGAATCAAGTTGCTTGGAGAGATATGCCACTGGTCTATGGGAAGGTCTGGTTGGTTGAGTGAGGAGGTCATTGGCAACACCCTGTCTCTCATCTGTGAGGAGGTGAAAAGGACTGTTTGGGTTAGAGAGAGAGAGCAGGGAAAGATGTGAGAGCATCTCTGACCTTGTAAATGGAGTTGGCTACCACATTGGGGGAGGTAAGGGGCCCATGAGGTGTCTCCTTTGCTGCCTGATATAAAGGTCTGGCAAGAAGTGTAAAGTTGGGGACCCAGTGTCTGAAAAAGCTAGCCAAGTCCTGGAAGGAGAGGTTATAACACCATTTCTGTCAGCTGTAGGTCACGGAGAGCTTGGATTTTGTCTGTTGTGAGGTTTTTAGAGGTAGAAGTAAGGAGTATGCATAAATAAGTGACCGAGAAGTTAGTAAGCTGGGCTTTGGCTGGGAAGACCCGATGGCACCGAGACTACAGGAAGTTAAGGAGTTGGGCAGTGTGAACTTGGGAGGTTTTAAGGGATGAGCTACATAGGAGAAGGTCATCCACATATTGTAGGAGTGTGCTATCTCCCAAGTCACAGGTAGACAAATCTTGAGCCAGGATTTGGTGGGGGCTGCCCCAGAAACTTTGGGGTAAAACTGTACATGTTAGCTACATCTAGAGGATGTAGGATCCTCCCATGTGAAGGCAAGGAGGTAGTAGGAGTCAGGGTGGAGAGGAATGTAAAGAATGCATCTTTGAGGCCTAGCACTGTGAAGTGGGTGGGAGAAGGGGGGATATGGGAAAGAAGAGTGTAAGGGTTAGGAACCACTGGATGGATGGGAATAACTGCCTCATTATTTAGGTGGAGATCCTGGACCAAGAAATAGGCTCTAAAGGACTTGCTTACTGGCAATATGGAGGTGTTACAGGGGGAATCAGTTGGGATGAGGAGTCCCTGAGTAAGCAGTCAGTCTATTATGGGTTTAAGCCCTTCCCTGTGGGTACAGGAAAAAGGAAACTGAGGACATGAAGGAAATTTAGCTTGAGGTTTCAGTTGAATAAGGATTGGCTTGTAGTGAGAGGCTATCATGGGCTTGGAGGTATTACAGTTTTGAGGGTTAACCAGGTCTGGGGGCAGCAGTAAAATATATGATGTGTGGTTGCTAGAGAATGTAAGAATGAGGGGTAGAAATAGATGAGTTGTAGTATCCCTTGGGAGAAGTTGTAGGGTGGCCCCTACAAATTGGAGTAGATCTCTGCTTAGTAAGAGAACTGGACAGGAGGGAATGACCAAGAAAGAGTGTGTGAAAGGGTGTCCCTCCAGGTTACAGGCTAGTTTAGCTATTCTTTTTGGGAAGGAGGATTTCCCATCAATTCCTATAACTGATATCTGGGAAAGAAACAAAGGCCCGGAATGAACAGGCAAAACAGATTAGGTAGCCTCTGTGTCCACAAGGAAATTTGTGGACTTATCTCCTACCTGGAGTGTTACCCTGGGCTAGGTGAGGGTCCAGTCTCCTTCAGTCTTCAGCGAATCCCAATAGCCCAAGGGAGGGGACTGCCTGGCTGGTCACATCTCCATGTGGAGGCATTGGGGTGGGGCTGGCCATAGGGCATTTGCTCTTCCAGTGTCCTGCTTGTTTGCAGGTGGGACATGTCTTGGAGGGGGGCCATGGGTTTGGGCACCAGTTGGCCCAGTGACTTTCGTGTCCATATTTGAAGCAAACACTTGGAGGAGAGAGCTGACTTCACCTTGAGGCTTTCACTGGAGCCATTAGCTGCAGGGCAGCTACCAAGGCTTGAGTTTGGAGCATTACCATCTTATGTAAGTGAGCCCGCATGGCCAGTTCAGCTTATTCCTCTCGGGCATTATAGACCAAGAAGGCCATTTTTACGAGCTCTCATATAGGGGTCTAAGGGCCCTCCTCAGGCCACCTGAGCTTCTTTCTAATATCAGGGGCTGATTGAGAAATGAAATAGATTGCTAGCACGATAGCCCCAGAGGAAGATTCAGGGGCCAGTTTAGTATATTTGGTAAGGGTCTCTGTGAGGTGGTTGAGAAATAGGGCTGGATTCTCAACTAGATTCTGGGTAACTTCCCTCAGTTTATCAAAGTTAACAACTTTATTGGAGACTGCTTGCATGCCTGCTATGAGATGTTAAACCATGTGAGCACAGTTGTGGCAGCCCTGTTGGCCTTCCTGGTAGCTCCAATTGGGCTTAGTTGGTAGAACTGCCACTGTACCTGTGTGTGGGTAATGTCTGAAAGGCAGACCTGGTCAGCATGATCCCATGCCACCTGATCGATATGGGCTCATTCATCTGAGGTGAGGGTGGAAGAAAGAATAACATAGGCATCTTGCCAGGTAAGGTCATAAGTCTGGGAAAGGTATTTGAATTCCTTAATGTAAGTAAAAGAATCTGCAGAGAAAGACCCCAGGCTCTTTTCAATTTGAGAAAGATCCTGGAGTCACAATAGGATGTGGATTCTTCGTACAATGCCCTCGATTCCAGCCACTTCTCGGAGAGGACAAAGTAGTTTTGGGTTAGGTGGTAGGACGGTCTGATGGGATCAAATGTGGGAACTAACAGAGGAGGAAGGAGTCGAGTGGGTAGAGGGACTTCCAGGGAAGGAGTAGAAGGGGAAGCATGTTGAGGAAGATGGGGAGGAGCCACAACCATTGGGAAAAGGGGCAGGGGAATGGAAAGGGTTGAGTGGGAGGAGGGATATTGAGAGGGGGAAAGAGTGGAAGGGTAGGGATGTTGAGGAAGAGGGGGAGGAGACAAAGCCATGGGAAAAGGGGCAGGGGATTAAATGGGAGTGGTTAGGTGTGTGGGGATGGGGTTAGGGGAGAGGTTAAGTGGGGGGTGAGGGATGGGGAGGGGATGAGTGAGTGAGAGGAACCTTCAGAGGAAGAAGTTTGTGGAGGTGGGGGAGTAGTCATGGCCATGTGAAAAGGAGCGGGGGAAGGGGAGCAGGAGAGTTTGAGTGGGTGGAAGGGACCTTCAGGGGGAGGAGAAGATTGTTGAGGAGGAGCCATAGTTTTGGGAGAAAGGGGTGGAGAGGTTGTAGTTGTGTGGGGGGAGGAAGATGAGAATGAGGAAGAAGAGGATGATTGACCTGTGTAAGAAGGGGGAGGGTGGGAGGGTGGAGCTGAGAGCAGTTCAGGAGGGTCTGAAAAGGAAGAGAAGGATGAGGGAGAGCAATGGAAGAGAAATTTAGGATTATCTCTGGCCAGAAGAACTTGAGTAGTGGAACAGGTGGAACACAGGGTCGGATGAGAGTGCAAATCCTGAAAGGCCTGAACACAAGAAAACTCAGACCATTTCCCTGTCTGGTGACAGAAATTACCAAAATCAGTGAGAATTTGAAAGTTAAAAGTTCTCTCTGGAGGCCATTTTGTGTCATTGTCTAAAAGGTACTGCACCCAGGCCACAGATGAATAAAAGAGCAGCTGTTTAATGCGTAGGTCTTGGGGAAGTTCTAATTTGGCAAAATTGACACAGAGAAAGCATGAAGGAGTTTGGTTGTCCAGTGAGGATTTAGTATTTCCCATGACCTTCACAGGCAATCTGGAGTGTGGCCAGGAGCAAAAAGAGGCATCCCAAATTTTGACAAAGGCCATCTAAATGGAGGAAGGGTGGTCTGCAGCAGGAAGGACGTCTCCTAAACCCACTGGGTCCCAAAGGAAATGGCAGGAGTCAGATGTGCATGCACAACTTACAGACAGATCCCCTCAATGGAAGGTGCCTGTGGAAGGCAAAGTGAAAGGGAGGAATTTACCCCACTCCTTTTGATCCAGATGAGGGGAAAGGAGGTCCCAGAAATGTGCTGGTCTGTATGTGGGAGGCAGACCTCAACCCCAGCATGGGAAAGTCTTAAATCCCCCACTTGGTTTTTCAGCACCAGATGTAAAAATTGGAAACCACGGGTATAAATCCAGGCACGCATGCTCAAAATGTTAGCCAGACCTAAGAATGGCTGAGCATAACCCTTTATTGGGATTGGCAACTCCCAGGCCAAATTCACCTACGTCACCAGAGCAAGCAGGGGAAATGACAAGCAGGCAGGGTAAGTGGCATGCAGGAGAAAATGTTGCTGGACCTTGGCTGGGCAGCTGTTTTTATAGGTTTAGGGAAATGGGAGGAGTTGATGGGGGTGACCTTACAAAGATTGGCTAGTGGATCCATCAATCATCAGGTGTTTCTCTGCCAGTGTCTTGACTGGTTATTCTTTTAGACTGGTTGTTCTTTTCATGGGCAAACTGCCCAACCCCGTGCCCCTTAGCCAGCAGCCATGGCTAGTGTCTTGGCTGAAGCCATGCTCCCAGCTAGCCACCAAGGCCACATGGCCATGTGACTTGGCTGAAACCCTGCCTCCAGTCAACCTAACATTCTCCAGCTAAAGTCTGAGTGTTGCAGCTCTTGATGTGGTGGAAATTCATTCTGGGAATTTGGGACCAATCTTCTGGGTTTTTGTCTCATGAATTTGAAAAATAAAATCCACATACATCCGTGGAAGAAGGAGTAAAAGGGTTAGGATTTATTTAAGGAAGGAGAGGAGAAACTCCACAAGGCGGAGGGGTACCTGGAAGCAGGACACCATCTAATGGAGGTTAGGCCAGGGGGCATATTCACTTGGAGTATGAACATAATTAACATTCATGAAAAGCAAACATCAAGAAATGCATCTACTGTAATGATTGAGTCTTTCATGTGTTAAATCCAGATAAGATGTAATGCTATGCAACATAATCCTTTTTCAGAGATACTGTGGGATGGGGAAGTGAGGGATAAGGGTGGGTAATTGTGGGGGCACTCCTGGGGGTAATTGTAATATCCAGAATCTATACACATTTTATATTATTTTGTTAAAAGCTTGTATGGTTGTTCAAAAAAAATTTTAAAAAATGCAATACATCATTGGTTGAAACCTATGCAAAGCAGGCATTGAAACAGTACCACAGTCATTGGTTAAAATCTATGCAAAACAGGTAGCAATTCTTTCCAAGTTCCCCTCTGTGTCAACCCCCATTTTTTTTTTCAAATTTATTAGAAGTATATAGCGACACAGGATACAGATGAGGGGAAAACATTGTCAAAACAGTAGCAATCAATGTGTATAAACTTTGTTATCCAGGGGTAATGCCAACGCCTAGATAAACTACTATCAGTTTCATCTGTTGCAGTTTCCCCCAGAAGAACTCACGTGTTAAATGGGTATCTCGTGGAGGAATGACATCGGCTTCTGGGATGGTTAGTCCATCTTCCCCATCACCAGACTCCTATGAGTTCTTCATATACCCTTCCCCCTCCCGATCCCCTTCCCTACACCTCTAAATATCCTAGGGAGCTTTCCCCCTGTTGCACTGAAAGTCATTCAATTTGAGGTTTTGATAGGTCAGCCGTCTGTCCTACTGCTTCAACATAAATTCTAGTATCAACAGATGAGAGAAAC
>PVKS010029317.1:0-25479 GCA_004027875.1 Aplodontia rufa | reverse complement strand
TGCCATTTTCAGCAATGTGATGTTAGGTAAGTTACTGACCTTCTTTGATCAAAGTTTCCCAAACCATGGAAATGGAAATGAGGTGACTAAAATGCATTGCATCATTGTGAAGAGTGAAAGAAATGTGTGCAAAGGTTCTTAGCACCCTGTCTGGTATGTGCTGGGTAACATACTCCAGAAGGTAAGTCCCTGCCCAAACGCAGCCAGCCCGTTGATCTTCAGACAGCATTCTTCCAGCGCCATGCCTTTTTAAAATCAGTTTATAAAGTTATGACAACGAGGTATTTTGTCAAAATATTTCAAATGGTTATTGTGCATTGTTTAAGCAATAAGGTACAAAATTAACTGGCCTCTGTAGGAAGAATTCAAAATGTTATACATAGAAACACGATTCTTTGTACTCATTTATTCTTTTTAACAGGTCAATGAGCCAAGATTCCAATACAGAGTGCCAATAATGGATGTGTATTGGAGAGTCCATTTTCCAGTTAACAGCACAGAAATGCTTTTTAACAGCATTCTTCCACTTCTCCAAATCATCATATTGAGCTAATAGACCATCAATTTGTAATAGGCTCTGTGTGTACATAGATCCTTCATTTTCTTGGGAGAAACATCCAGATCCTTATGAATACCTTCTTAATCCTGTTGAGATTCATCAACTTCCCAGGCAGTTCTGTTGCTGAGAGCTAACAGCATTTTTAACTTTCATTAAAATTTGATCTTCCACTTATGGTCATTTGTCATAAAGAAACAAAGCTTTCATCATCTCAAGGGAATTCTGCACACCTCAGTAACGAGCCAAGAATAGCAAACGCCCATTGAAAGGTGACTCCTGGGTTAGGCTGGCATCCTAGTTGAGGGTTTTTTTCTTGGAAACTAGCCTCATAATCACCGGAGACTCAAATTTCTGCTTCAACAAAATAAAATTTTGCTGCAGTATGGCAGAAAGTCTGGCACTTCTGGCTGCAGGAACTGAAACTGGGACCGAAACTCTTTTGCCTTATTGACTGTGTGATCTTGGATGATTATTAGCTTAATCTCCGTAGACCTCCTTTCTTCTGGGAGATTCAGCTTGGCCATGCCAGTGATAGTGTAGTGATCAGAAGATGCAAGGGTAAGGATGGGTGGTTAGCCCTACCTAGACTGAGTTCAAACCGAAGACAATAACACTGTTGATGCAGAAAGCAAGGACAGAGTTGAACAGGGGAGGTGGTGCCACAGAGATCAAGAGCCAGGTAGAACCAGGACGGATGGGGAAAGGCAAACCAATCAGTGCTGGTACTTCCGGGAAGCAGTCTCGAAAGCATCCATTGCTTGGTTTTATTGGATGCTCATTGTGAGCTGAGGCTCAGTCTTCATGGCAAATAGGAGACCCACAGGTCAAACTCAGCCTAAAGGACCATGGTATTAACAGAAAGAAAATTAACTAATATTTATCGCACACTTACTACACATGAGGCATGTTCTAAATATTTCACACATATTAGCTCACTGAACCCTCTCAGCACTCCTTTGAGATGGATACTACTCATTTCCTCTGTTTACAAGTGGGAAAACCGGGTTAGCAGCTGGTTAATTTGTTGCATCAGGCTTCAAACCTGGGTAGACTGGGTCTAGAGTTGATACAGTTTACCACCATCCTAGAACAGGGACCATATTCTTTAGAACAATGGAGAACCCATTTGGGGGTGGTGGCAGAATGGGCACAGGCTTGTCTGGTTATGGAGTCAGGTCATAGATCAAGCCCACCTTTGATGAGCTTGCTCACGCATCTCATGGCTGAGGATTCACATCACTTCTGCAAGCATTTTTTTCATCAATGTCTTAACCATCATCAACACATCACCTTAAAAGATTAAAGTAATACGTCCAATAAGCTACCTTAACATTTCTTTGAAAAGGCTTTGCTTTCTTTGGAAAGTATATATTTATGCATCCAGTATTTTTAAAACATTAGAAAGAATTGTCAAGATTTTAAAATCTGAGTGATCTCAAATAAAAGTCTTGATTTCTGGCTTCTCTTGAGACATTACAGGATTTAGGCAAGTTTGGGATAATGGTCCTGCTGACTATCATTGTGGTGTCCCAACAAGTAGCCTCTCTTTCAATGGGGCAAGTCCTATCCACCCCACACCATGTTGAGCCTTATAGGTCCCTCTACTCCCACTGCATTGCCCACTTATGTAGCCTATGCTTGTTAATCTTTGTAACTCCCACGTTTAAATGTCCCAGATAGGCTGGTGTTGTCTACTACAACAGAGCAGCACCAGGGTCATACAGAGAGATGCAAAGAAAATGATTTGATTTAAAAGAAAAACAGTTATACTTGAGTAATAGAAACTAACCTACCTAGATATATGCCCCTGTTTATGTTCACAGATTTGATGATTTTAAAAATAAATGACATCTATTTACTGCTATGCATGAACCAAATTCATTCACTTTATATTTGTGCACATAATGAAGACAATGAAGGCCAGACCCCTAGCATCTGGGTGAGGTCCTGATGCATGCCATCATCATGTCTGGTCCTTAAGCAAAACTTCCAGATGTAACCCTCTTCTTATTATATTTTCCATGAAATCTTAGATTCTATAAACTAAAGATGATGACATTACCATATAGAAAGAGGTAGGCTCCTGAGTCATTATTGGAATTGCCACCTGGCAAGGATCATTTGCACTGGAGAAATGACCTTTCAATTTGAAGAGCCACTGAAATTGGGCATGGTTTATAACAGCAGCTAGTGGTAACTGTCATGACTAATATTCTTGCTATTACTCTGTTTTAAGGACTTAACTTACAGAAACTCAATCCTCATGGCTATCTTATAAATTCTCTGTTATCCCATTTTTCAATAAAGAAACTCAGGCATTGAGAGGTTAGCGATTTGGCTAAGGTTATAGGGCTAATCAGTGGTAGAGCCAGGATCGGAACACAGGATGACTGGCTCCTGTCTCACCATTGTCCATTCTGGGTCTCAACAAATGTCCTCTGAGCGTGTGTGAAGATCCTCCCACAAAGTCTGGCTCTAAGGATACAAAGGCAATAAACATACACAGTTTTTATTCTTTTAAAGCTCACAGTGCAACAGTGGAAACAGCCTCATAAATAAATCCAGTAAGTTCATAAGCTTTTGAAGGCATACTACGTGTCAGACACTTTGTAGGGGAAGAAGGTCACTCATGGTGACTGGCAGTAAAGGGTAGGTTGGGAAGGAGACAGGGAGGAGGGGAGAAGAACTTCATGCAGGGAATTGGAGACACCTCACAAGGAGACTTCAGCCCTTGGTTTGCAAGGGCTGCTCAGGCTTTTGCCAGCATTAGAAAAATTCTAAAGACTCATCAAGTATACACACACTGAGGCCCTTTCCCCTCTGACTTGAGCCTTCTCTTTTCCTCCTGAAGTGATCATAACTGCTTAGTTATTTTAGCAGCAGGGATTGAGAACAATTAAAAAGCCATCAATTACTGTAAATAAACTCGACAGTCAATATCCCTTATGATACCATAAACCCATGAAACCATTGACTCGCTCACAGGTGAATAATTCTCTGCGATCAATGATGACAATAATGCTTTGCTAAATTTAGAACCATCAAAATAAACATACAAGTACATAGGGTCAAACCCATTCCTCATATCCACGAGGGAAATTTTCATCAAGTTAATGTGCCATGATAAAGCAAAAACAAGTGGAAAAAAATCCACTTCTCCTTGAAATGTACCTTTTTTTCCTGTAAAGGATTCTAGAATTATTTTCTTTGTTCCTAAACTTGATGATATTCTGTGCAACAATGATATTAGCTGAGAAAAAATGATGACTATTCAGTGTCAATACAGAGCCACCGATTTTAAGATGTTTGTGAAGGAGTTCAATAACCTTTAGCATAGCATTCCATGACTTCAGATTGGTTATTGCAGCAATTCTTTGTATTCCTTTTTTTTGTTGTTGTTGTTTTTTTGCCATTTTCCTTCTGTTATAGATTATGGTTACATTTTGGATATTCTACCTCTGAAAGAATATAGTGTCTTGAAATATTTTTTTGACAGTGGGATTTACAGGAATCTGAAATTTTATATGACTTTATATGTTCAAGTATATATTATCATTAATATTTATGCTATGTACTCTGATGAAGAGGGAGGCCAGAGACATGTGAGTTCTAATACTGTCTTTGCCTGATTCTCCCCTATATGTCCCTGAAATTTTGTTTCCTGCTCTGTAAAATGGAGTTAGTAACAGAATCTTTATCATTACATGGAACAATATAAATGAATGACAGGACAGGTTCATGGAGGGAATGTGGACATAAATGAGCAGAATAACAATGGCAAGGCAGCCAGAAATGGGTTGAGAGGACAAAGAAGACTCCAAATGTTTTCCTCCCATATCTTTGGATAATTTTTTTCACCTGCAATATAAACCCTGGAATCTAAATTAATTAGCTGAATTTTCATGTCCTATGTATTCTCACTCCAATTACCTCTCTCTTGCAGTACTCTGGGCTTAGACTCAAAATAATTGGGTTCTAGTTTAGAAATTACCATTTATTAGCTGTGTGATTTAAAGGGCTGCTGATCTTCTCTGTACTTTTCTTAACTGCAAAATACAGATGATGATTATCTTCTAGAGAAGAGTGAGGGCTGAATGCAACCTTTAGCATAGAATCCCACACCTCATAGACACTCAGTAAAGATATTCTCCCTCTCCTTTGATTGTATGCAAAGTTCTCTGTAAACTGTTAGACATTTGGAAGGGTTGTATAGTATTATATATACATAGCATCTGGCTGAAAAATAACTGTACTTAAGCAGCTACACAGAGCTGTGTAAATGCATGAATGGAACGCCTAGGTAGATGGTATTGAGTTTTTTTTGTTTATTCCTTTTTTTTAAGAAAGAGAGGGAAAGAGAAAGAGGGAGAGAGAGAGAGAGAGAGAATCAATTTTGTTTAGTTTTTCCATCTGGTTTTCATTGTTCTGACCCTTGGTTGTATACACATGCTGGGGTTCGAACCCTGGTCCTCATGCCTGCCAGGCAAGTGCCATAACTGCTGAGCCACTGCTCCAGTCACGATATTGAGTTTCTTAAAGTCATCATGAGTAAAGAATGACTCCAGTGGAATACACATGAGAATGATGTCATTACAAAATTTAATTATGGCAAAATGTATGGAACCAAGATTAAAAATTCCATCCGGGGGAACATTACGATTTAACCGGAAAGTATAGTGGAATAAGATAAGAAAGAAACTTCTGCCTACGATAGACTTCTTGTGGGATTTCCGTTTGGGTGAGGCCAGGGACACCCCTGGAATGTCGGCCTGGGGACTCCACAGCCTTGCCAAGCTCTCCCTTGCTTGAACCTCTTGTTCACGTTCGACTTGGGTTAAATGCACTGTCACTTCTTCCTTGTGCCAGAAAACAAAGTTCCCTAGGATTTTTTAGAAATGCAACTCTGCTCACCATTTAAAGCAACTGCTGCCTAATTCCATTACATTCCTGGATGTTGATTAGACTGCGTTTAGTAGCTACGGACATCAGTGCTTCATGTCCTTTTAACATCCTCTTGATTCGCTTCAAACGGCCTCGGCGAAATGTACTGACTGATCTGTAATGGGATAGTCAATTCACCTTTTCATTCCGACACCTAAAAAGTTTTCCATTTTGGCATTTATAAAAATTACTGTGATAAATCAGGTTGAGTCCCTGTTCCATTTCACTTCCTATTAGACCCCATGCCAGATCTTGCCAGACCAGCATTCAATCTGCTTTCACATAATAGAAACCTTATGCATCTGAAGAAGGAAAGCGGCTTTTATTTTTCTGATGCTAAAAAAAAAAAATTGCTCCTTCTTGCTCATGCATAAGGGGAAGCAACTCCCTTTACAAATCCTGCAAATCCTCTATAAGAAGGGGGTTGATATCCCTGATGGCAAGTGACAAAACAAATATACGATAACTGTGGCATCAGAAAGTTACGTGACAATAACTTTAGTATACTTATTTGGGGGCAGCTAAAATGCATGTTTGCTTCAAAAAATAGGTTAAAGAAATATGTTGGGCTAGAGTGGTGGCTCAGCAGTTATGGAGCTTGCCTGGCATGTGCAAGTGCACGAGTTCAAACCCCAGCACCACGTACACAAGGAAGTCTCAGAGCAACAAAAGCCACATGAAAAGCTAAATAAAAGTTGATTCTCTCTCTCTCTCTCTCCCTCTCTCTCTCACACACTCTCACACACACACACACACACTGTCCCTCTTCCTTTAAAAAAAAATGTCACTTATTAAGTCCATACGGGTGCAGGCATTATGCTCAATACTTATAAGATTTCTCTAATTTAATCTTCCCAACTTTGTAAGGTATCATTATAGAAAGAGCTAACTTCTCAAAGCCATATACTTGCCAATTGGTGGAGCTAGTTTTGAGTTCTGGTCTAGAAAAGACCAAATTATTTTAACTCTACTCCAACTCCCTCTAACTATAGAAACTTGTAAGTAGAATCAGCTGTGCTTGGAAATTTCTATATCAATTACAATTTTTTTCCCTGCATGGCTCTTGCTAGTCTTCAATTATAAAATGCCTTGGTAACACATATGAATTAGAAAGAATGTCAACGTGTTTTTTAGATTTGGACTCTGCAACATGCTAACTTGTGACCTCAAGCAAGTGTCTGAGATACTGGAAGCAACCCCTGATGTTCTCATCTGTAAAGTGGGGATCCAGAGATCTGCATTGTGGGATTGTTGTGAACTTATAAATAATAGATGCAACATAACCAGCAGAATATCTGGTGGATTGTTCCACCTAAGTCAGCAGTTCTTCTTGTTGTACTGAGTGGATATTTACCTGGTGATGTTGGAAACAGTTTCTCAAATCGATGTTAATGTTTTGAACCAGAAAATTAGAATGTCTCCTTCGTAAAGGATCAGGGAAGAGAAATGGATGAGAAATGGTTCCCTCACACACATAACTGCTGGCAATTTTAGTGGAAGTTGAAGAATTACCAATGCAACCTGCAAGGCAAATAGGTCTGTCAGAGGTAGGAATAACAAATGCATTCGCTTTTCTTCCTTCAGTTTAAAGTGGTTGGGTGAAAATGCTTTGGGTGAAAATAAATTTGGAGTTTTTCACGGAGCTTTTTTATTCTTCTTTAAAAAAAAAAGAAGTCACACTATAAATTTAACAGGTCCTAAACTTTAAGTTAGAGTAATTTTAAAAGTGGTAGACTAAATTATATACATGCTACCTAGTAGCATTTTTCTGAAAATACTAATATTACTCTAAGTAGTGTCAAAATGGGCAATTTCTGAAAATGCAGAAAAGAAATGTCGAGAGCATTATATTGCAGCATTTGATAGTCCTCTGGCTGCTGGCTCTGAAGTTGGGATCATTCTGGATAGTAAGAATAAATGTGAGTAAATAAACGTCACCTCTAAATGGCTACCCTCTTTCTCCTCTTACTTGTTAGTAACAACAAATATGCAGAAGCTGCTGAAATATTCAAGTACAAGCTTTTCTTGAGGCATAAATCACTGGAGATGAGGCCTAATGAAAATCATTCCACAATCCACCTACTAGAAATCAAAAAGGACAAACTTTCCAGCCTTGGATTTTAGAACCTCTTGTTTAAATCCTCAAATTCATATGTAAAATTCAGTTCGTTCAGAGTTTCTTACAATTTTTGCCATATACAAAGGAGCAAGAGCAAGAGATTGTCATCCATTAAAGCACTGAATATGTGTTGTCCACAAAAACTTAATGAGAATAATGGTTAAAATACCAATATCCCCTCCACAGTGTTCATATCCCTATATGGATCTGTAATAGCACCACGGGACAAGTGGCAGGTGGGAGAGTGAATGACAATCTCTCTTTCTCTCCCTCTCTTTGTCCTTTTCTATGGCAAAAACTGTCCGAAACTCCAAATGAATGAGTTTTACACACAAATGTGAGGTTTTAATCAAGCAGTGTATCCAGTTATCAGCATTGAAGACAGAAAACAAGATTCAAACAAAGCCTTTTAGCCATCTGCCTGCTTGCTTTCCCTACGTGAGAACTTGAAGTGAGAGTTAGTTTTAATAAGAGGACAAGCAACCAGAGCATGCACAACAGGTTCCTAAGTCAGTGCCAGCAGAGAAAAGGACAAGAAGATAAAATAAATCCATTTTTGTCATAACTTAGCCTCAGCTGCTCAGTCTCTGGGCAAATGAGATTTAAGGTATGCTACCTTCAGAGGTCATCCAGTAAGACCACCTGCAGAAGTCTCAGGATGAGGATACTTCCACCCCTATGTCTTGATGAGCTGAAGAGACCCCATGGGGGATAGCTGTCCCCTCAGTGGTTTTCATCTGTGAAGACGACAGTGTCCTAGGAACATCACAGGACTGTTAGGAGGATTAGTGGACCTATGTAAATTGGTGGGAACAGGCCCTGGCATGGTAACACCTTACTGATTTAGGTGTGATCAGTCTTACCTTATCCTTCCCATGACAAACGTGCATGTCCTTGATACAGACTTGGAAAGCACTTAACTGATACTTACATCACACTTAATATGTGCTTCATACATGTGAACTAATTTCTTAAAAAGGAAGTAAGCAATATAAGCACCCCCACCTGTGGAAAGATTATAAAATGTGTCTATAGTGACAGTTGGTATCAGAACCAGGATTCAATGTCAAGAAAAGCCATGAATCAAACCACTACCATAAGTGACCTTTCAAACAGAAGAAGGACCGGATAGATCTATCCTCCAACCACCTGGAGATTAATTTTGTTTTTATGTTTATTCTCCCTGGAGGTAGTTTGTTTCAAAGACTGTTTATTTTTCATTTGATTAATTCACAGCAGAGACTCATGCTCTGATTTCAAGGTAGGGAATCACAGGAATGTCATGGATTAGTACTCTGCTACACCCTAGATGTTAGCCAGGGCTCTACATCCTATAATTTCCAGTTTGACCTTCAGAGTAGCCCTGGCAGGTAGGCTTTCCTTTTCCTCAATTTAGAGATGAAGGAGAAAGCAAATTACCTTCAAAAAGTACTATTCAGCAAGATACTGCATAAGATATTTGAAGAAACTATATTGCATGCCTGTACAAAAACATAAATGTTTAATCCTATTTTCAAATATTTTGAAGAATAACAAGGGATGATAGGAAGGGAGGAGAAGGGGAAATGTTGGAACTTAGATAAAGTAAGGTGCATTCCAAGCAGTTTATAAATGTCACTGTATATACTATAGCCATATATATATATATATAATATTCTTCATAGGTATAAGAATTATGTCACTGTACTTGGGTTTTCTAGCAAAAATATAGGACCCAGAAGAAAGGCAAAGGATCAAGTGACAGGAGGAGGGAGGTAGAGGGATGCTGGGGGGAGGGGAGGGATACTGAACAAATTGTATTGCAGAATTGTGTGCATTTAGGAATACGTGACAACTAACTCCATCATTATGTAAAACTATAATGCACTAATTAAAATGAATTTAAAAAGTACTATTCATAGAAGCTGATCATTCAAAATTAACTTTGAAGCAGAGATTAACAGCAATTTAGAAACAACAAGGATCCTTGAGGTGCCCTTGGCTGATTTTAAAGTGAGAAAATAAGCATGGGTAGAATGTTTGTGACATTTTCAGTGTCATGCATCAGATTATGGACCGAAAGAAGACTTGAACCCTGGACCTCCTCGTTCTACTTCAGTGCCCCTCAGGCAGCACCCCCCAACTCTCTCCTCACGCCCTCTACACACTTACGTGGGGTTCTAAATTAGCATGCTTCTCCTTGATTCCCTTTTCCAATCATCTCCCCCTGGAACTAGAAGTGAAAGAGAGTCAATGTTTCAGAGTTGATTTGTTACTTAGCATCCTGCCTCACAATGCACACAATTTGTCTGCAAGACAACCCTGTTGATCCTCACAGCTGCTTTCGACTCCAGGGATCCTTCAAGGTATCAACACATTTCTCTGGTGAGACCCACTTTGATATGCAGAGGGAAGTGTGGGCAGAACAAGTTGGATTTGGAGGACATCCCTGATGCATTTTAAGTTAATGGAAGCTTAAAATAAAGAAAATGCAGTGTGCATCAGCACAGATAATATGGAAGGAAGTAGTTAGGATTTTGTCAGACACAACACAGAAACTACAAAAGAGCATTAGACTGTGACATCTGACTGGCGGGGTGAGAGAATAGAAAATACATCTAAAATAATGTGTATATGGTCACCGAAAATAGGCATGAGCAGAGCTGTAATAATGATAATGATGATGACAAATGTCATTGATTTGGTGTTAGGTAGGTCTTGTGCTAAAACACTCTAGCAATACGACCTCATTTTTACCTTATAACCACCCTAGATATAATCACAACCCAGTTGAGGAAAATGAGAATTTATGGCTTCAATAACTTATTTTTTTTAAGAGAGAGGGACAGTGAGAGAGAGAGAAAGAATCAATTTTATTTAGTTTTTCATGTGGCTTTGGTTGCTCTGACACTTCGGTGTGTACGTGGTGCTGGGTTCAAATCCGCATCCTCGTGCATTGTCAGGCAAGCGCCCACCACAACTGCTGAGCCACCACTCCAGCCCCAGCCTCCATAACTTATAAGCACAACTTATAAGTGCAAGAGTTAGGGAGCATTTTTAAAAATGGAATTTATTTAGTTTCCTCAAGAAAGCAACAATTTGAGGGAAGAGATGAAATTATTAACAAGGCTGAAAGATACGGATAGAGCCAAGCAACCAGAGAAATTATGGGTTTATCATCAGAAGCCTATGTTAGTGAGGCAGACAGAATGTGGGGGAGGACGTTGGTATGAGCAGAGGGCAGCCTCTGTCACACAATAGAGGCAACGGCAATAGCTAGATGCATTTGCAATGCATGGTCCTATAAATGACAATCCTGCACAAATTGCTTCTATGGAGATAATAAGGATAATGGGAAAAGCATCTCTTTTACTCATTCTCTGTTTCCAGAATTTAAGATAAAAGTAATTGTACGCAAAACATTTCGGAGGGCTACTTATTGCCCTTATTGCTGTTCTGCCAAATGGGATTCCTCAACTCTCTGACTTGCCCCCGCTCATCAAAATGGGTGCAGATCAGGGTAGAAGCTGTGATTGTGTTTCAGGAATCAGCTCAGGCTTTTGGACCTTGAACTTCTGAATATAGCTCTCTGGACTTTTTCTATTGAAGCTGTAGCTAATAGAAGAGGAAAATGTTTCGGTAAGGTAGTTAGTAGGACTTTTAGTGCACAGAGGGAGGAAGTGTACACTACAGATGGAATAGACTAAGGTCTGATCTTTAGCTAATAATAAAGGATAGAGTGTGCCTCTGAATGTTTGAGATTCTGTGACCTTGTATCTTGACTAGAGAATTTCTGGGCTCTATTTATTTATTCTGAGATAAATTCAAAACTTAAATGTAAATGGCTTTGGTATGCTGTAAGAGACATATTATGGCTATAAAATTAATTGATGGCCTAAGGTCCCACTAAAACATATCGCAGGAGCCTTAGCATCTTATGCCAATTAGCATTTGATGCAACCTGGCCTGTGGACTTCCAGGAGACAAGGCCACCTTCACAGATGCAAACTTTGAACAAAGCTTTCCCCAAGAATAGCTTCAGCTTTTTATGAAAGAAGCCTTGATAGCTGACCTGGATTGAATGCTTGCATAACAATGCAGCAAAGATGCCCCAAACTCTGAAGAGTGGTCTCTATTCAGACCATCCTGGTTAGTTCCTCATCTGACATCTTGAATGCATTTGATCCATGACACAGCTGCACTCCTGATGTCCCTTTTGTAAGAGTACTGCCACAATAAACCACCTGAGTGTCACCTTTGACTAAGACTCACCTTTGCCACTAGCTGAACTGAAGGTGACAAGTGACCCTGGGAAGCTGGTTAGCTAGGACCTCCTGCATAATCTGAACTTGGCAATAGGTCACTGAGTCACAGCAAAGACAGGCTTTGGCACTTTGAACTTTTTCTTCATGGAGGGAGAGAGGATGACACAGGTTTTGAAGGGATTGGACCTTGAGTCCAAATCCAGCTCTTCACTTCACTTCCTGTGTAAACGTTCAGCAAACAACTTGAGTTAGTTCATTTTCTCTCTTGTCATTCAGAAGCTCTGATACTAGTGTTATGCATTTACTGATGGTGTTTGAATAAATGAATATGTTGCTTTGGGAGTTGTTGGAAGGATTATGGAACAATATATGTAAAGTACCTAACCCATTGTAGACATTCTATAAATAGCAGATTATATGATTTTTGTTTATAGAATGAAAAAAAATTAATGGGAAAAATGTATCATATCCATCAAAAGTATCAAATTCAAAACAAAGCAAAAAAATTCTGGAAAACTTATGTTTACAATTAAGCATTGGACAAAGAATTTTAACAAACAAGTCATAAAAGAAGAAATGTAAATGGATGATATACTTATGAAAAAAAATCCCTCAACACAGTATTTTATTTTGTTTGGGAGATGCAAAATTAAAAAATAAAATACTGTGTTTCACAAAACTTATGAGAAAAACAGAATATCTTGATAACATCTTACACTAAAGACAACATGGGAATATAGCAGTATAAATTGCCTGTTTTTATGAAAAATAATTAGGCAATATCTACTAAAGATGAAATGGACACACTTCCACATGGCAATCTCACTCTGGGGATTGATTGTATAAAATAAAAAAAAAACACCAGCAAAAGATCATATTCTGGACCATGAAACAACTCTTTAATATATTTAAAATGATTGAAATCATTTAATATATTTCCTGATAAAGCTGAATTAAATTAGAAATCAACAAAACTATCAGACATACAATAATATTTAAAAATTACATGAAGTCACAAGAGAGACTAGAAAATATTTTGAAAAGAATAAAAATGAAACTGTTTAATGTCAACATTTATGGTATTCAGTTATCAAAATTTGTGTTACATTTTTACCTTAGAAAACTTAAATTAGAGAAAATTGAAAAAGCCTCAAAAGTGATTTATAAGTTTCCACCATAACAAACCAGAAAAAAAGCAGAACAAAACAACCCAAAATAAGCAAAATAAAACAAATAACATGGAAACAACCCAGATGTCCCTCACTGGATGAATGGATCCAAAAACTGTGGTGAATATATACCATGGAGTTTTACTCAGCAATTAGAAACAATGATATTGGAGCCTTTGAGGGTAAATGGATGGCTATGGAAGAAATTTTGCTGAGTGAAATAAGCATAACCCAGAGAACCAAGGGTCAAATGTCTTCACTCATCTGTGGAGGCTGGAGCTAGACCTTAGCCATTGAGAAAGGAGGTCTATTATCATGTTTTAAATCCGGATAAGGTGTAATGTCATACAACAAACATAAGGCATTTGTAGAGATGTATTAGGAAGTGGGTGGAGGGCTAAGTGTGGGGAATTGGGGGGCTTTTGGGGATCTATCTAATTTTCAGAATATATATATATATTAGAAGCTTGTTTGTTCAACAAATAAATTTCTTAATAAAAAAAATAGAGAAATAGAAATTAGACAAACAATAGAGAATATAAGTAAGTCCTAAAGGTGATTCTTTGAAAAACTCAATACAATGGATGAAATTTTAGCTAGGTTAATCTAGAAAAGGTAAGGGAAGAAGAAAGAATTCAAAGAAGGCACAAATTATGGACATCCAGAAGTAAAGCAGCGATGTCACTACAGAGTCTAGAATCACTGAAGAATAATAAATGAAAATTATGAAAAACTTCATGTCAGTAAAATTGAAAGTTGACATTAAAAAAATTCCTTGAAGAAAGACAAACTACCAAGCTAAGGTGAAAAATAGGTAATATGGATCTCCTTGTATCTAATACAGAAATTTTAGTTATTTTTAAACCTTCCTACAAGGAAAACTGCAGTCCTGGATCTCTCCACTGATGAATTATATCAAATAGGGAAGAAATAGCAACACTTCCAGAAAATAGAAGGCATGGGAAGTTTTATTGATGAGGACTGTGATATAGGGCTGGTGTGGTCACTCGGCGGTTACAGCGCTTGCCTGGCATGTATGAGGATGCAGGTTCGAACCCCAGCACCACGTACACAATGTAGTGTCGAAGGATCGACAGCCACATGAAAAACTAAATAAAAATTGATTCTTTCTCTCTTTCTCTCCCTCTCTATCACCACCACTCTCTCTTAAAAAATGAAAGAATGCTACAGAAAAGTATTATCAATTCAGACAATATAAAATATATAAAACCATGTATCATGACCAACTGAGGTTTAGTATAAGAATTCAAGGTTGATAAAGCACTTTGGAACCCAAATTCACCTAACTGACTAAAAATATAATAAAACAAGTGTTAATCTCAATAGATAAAAAAGATGGAATGCTTTCCCCCTGAGAGCAGTTACTAGACAAGAATAGCTATACTCACTAGTTCTGTTCAGTATTATACCAGAAGTCTTCATCAGTACAATGATTCAAGAAAAAAATGCATGAATATTGGGAAAAAAATCATACAATCATAAGTTCAAATATGAAAATTCTTAATGTGTAAAAGAGCTAATTGGGTTTATCATGATTATAGGATAAAAGGTCAACATTTAAAAAATCACTTGCAGTTCTACATACAAACAACAAATGATTGGAAATTAAAAATTTAAAAAATTTATAGTTACATAAACTACCTGAGATTTTCCAAATTTAACAAAATATTTGCCAAACATGTACACTGAAAATTGCAAAGCTTTGCTAAAGGAATTAAAATTTTTAAATTAATGGAGAGCTGTACTATAGATTGGAGCATTTAACATAATGAAGTTGGACTCCTTATTACCATCTGAATTCAACACAATGCTATAGTAACCAAGACAGCATAGCGTTGTCATAAGGACAGTCTACACATAGACCAACCGTACATGTCCAGTTGATTTTCTGACAAAAAAGAAGAAATAAAAATTATACAAACACTAATACACATGATAAGTTGTTTCATCCATATTATAAACCTCTCCTCTTCATAAATCTTTGTTAAAAGAATGAAAACCCAAACCACAGATTAGGAGGAGTTTTGGAGACCATCTAGTTCATGGTTTCTAAAAGCTCAGTAAGAAGCTAATGACAAAAACTGTGAACTATATGCTTTTATCCATTTGAAATTTTAAAAACAGTACCGCTTAGTTATAAAAGCAGATTAGTGGTTGCTGAGGGCTGGGCCACAAAGAGATATGAAAGGCACTTCTTTGAGGGTGGTAGTTATGATCCATATTTTAATTTAGGTACTTACATGACCAGATATATTTTGTAGACATGATTGTGAAAACATATCCAATTGTGTGCTTAAAATGGAAGACTTCCATTGTGTATAAACCATGCCTCAATAAAACTTACTGGAAGAAGCAAACAAACAAAAACCACTTTCATCTGAGGACTAGATGTATGGGGATGTTTTAAAGCAAAAACAAAACCCACAGCCAAAATAACATCGTGTCTGTTACCTGATGACCATCTATAATTGATGACTGAACACAGCATAGTACCTTCAACAAGAACATTGTGTAGCTTTTTCAAAGGGTTGCATCCATGGATTATTGGTTCATAGATAACGTTTATGGTGTTTTGTGGAATTCCAAAGTGAAATGTATAGTATTTGACTCTGTTATTATTAGGGAAAAATAAACCTTATATAAGGAAGTAACTTTAATTTTTATTACTTCAAGGTGCTGAAATTAAAGGCAGGGAACAGAGGAGATTATTATGGTTTTTATTATTATATCTGTGCCTTTTTAACAAAATCATATTTTTCAATCAAAAATACCTAATAAAATTTGAGAGGAAAATAACAAAGTTAACTCTTTCTGAAGGACTTCACTTTTTAATAGTATTACTGCAAGTAATAATTTATAGTGCTTATGTATCCACATTGTTTCTAAAATATTCCCCCTTTTTTTTAGTTGCTGGATTGCATGACCTACTCTTCCTATGCTATAAACCACTAGGAGTCAGGGCAGGGCAGATTCTTTGATGCTCTGGGACTACTAATTTATCAACACTTTATCATGAATACCTGTGAAATGCTAGTCACTGGCCAAGATGTAGACATATTTTTGTATGTAATAGAGAATTAAGAAGTCACAGTGCTTTTTAATTCCTGATTGAATTCAGATATATTATTTCATGGGGATAGAAGAAAGAGGACATTGAACGAATCTACCCCTTTCCCCTCTAACAACTGTCAAGAAACTAAAAAAAAATCCTGCAATATCTGTCCACTCATAATCTGGTTTAAAGTGGAATTTGGCTTTGCAGTTTGAGTGTGAAAAGGGGTTTGAGAGATGAAAACTTACATAAAAAGTCTAATTTAAATTGTTTTTAAAAAGAAGCCATATGTTCTATATCTGATGTTCACTGGCTCCCTCCCACATCCTTGAGACTATAATTTAAGATCATAAATCACAAATCTAGTAAAAATGAAGCCTATCTACTTGCAGTAGAATCCATGTTTTGGTGAAATTTAAACATATAAGCCTATCACTTTCCAGATAGGAGAGGGCTACTCCATATAAACCAGTGTGCATGAATCCATTTAATCCTTGAGAATATTAACCCTGGAAAATCAACCCTCTCAAATTCCACCAAGCAGGTAGCCTTAAAGAGGCCCACATCCCACCTACTGTCACCGTGTGTACCTCTGACCTGAGCTTCATAAAAGGTAAGCAGCAACAAAGTGAAAACCAGCATCCCCACCACCAAGTGCTAGCACAGCAGTCAAGTATGGATTCTGGAGCCAGCTTGGTTCAACAGTCCAAACCCCATTTGCTGTCTCTGTGCCCTGGGGTAAATTAATCTCTATGTCTCAGCTTCCTTGTCTATAAATTGAGAATAAGAAAGTGTCCTTCTCAGAAGATTCTACAAGGGTTAATAGATTAAAACTTTTGGATCTCCCTAGACTAACTTTGGCCATGAGAAATATTTGAGGGGAAAAAAAATCACTCCCATGCTTGGAAAGCTAACAGTGCCACCTTCCATCTCTGCTAGCGAACACCTGGAGGGAGGGCAGGTGCCCCCTGGACTCCTGCTCAACTTAGCCGTGGTAGTTTTACCTCCTTCTTGCCATTTGGGGTATCTATACCAGAAACGCAGACCAGAGAAACTTCTAAATGAAAATGTTCCAATAAAGAAAATGTAAACGCATCATTCCCCATGCCAAATTTCTTCATTCTAGGATTCTGGGGCTGGGACTTTGTCACAAATTTGAGCAATGGTGTTATAAAACAGACTGACAAGGCTGTGAATTGCAACACTACATCAAGCTGGAGTCCTAAGCTGTTACACTTTTTTTTTTCCTTTGCTTTGGGTTTTTACCCCATATGCTTAGCATTTCTGCAGACATACTTTCATGCACTGAGATTTCTATTTCCCTGGGAAAAAAGTTACTGGGGTTTAAATCAGTCAGGATGCTGCTATCCTAGGGCAAAAGAGTTATGACATTTGTGGATCAGTAGGGAGAGTGCCCCAGGAGGAAAATGTATGTCTCTCTCTGCTCCATTCCCTTTCCAGAATCTGCCTGTAATGGCATTATTCAAGTCTGTTTCAGTTTTTTCATTATGCTATAAGTTCTCCAAGATACGAACTATGCCTTATTTATTTTTCAATAATAAATGGTAACCATAATGACAAGAGGTAATGTTTACTACGAGCCAGCTCTTGGGCTGAATACTTTATATATTTTTTTATTTTATACTTGCAGCAATACCAGCTGTTGCTTTTATTCCAGTTTACCTGAAGAGCAAGCTAGGGCCTAAGAAGGGAAAATAAATTGTTCAAGGTGAGACACATGGCTGAGTGGTGCAGTCAGGTTTGGGACCAAGGTTTGTCCAACTTCAATATACATATCCTCACCTGGCACTTGAGATACAGATTAGTGTTGCAACCCTACTGAGTCCACACACAAAAAATGAAGGGTCCCTCCTTGAAGACAACTAGATAGAGTATGAGATGGAGAGAAGTGGTAGTGGGAATTCAGTAGTTGGTGTTCTCCATAATTTAAAAATATATGTATATGTATGCACTTCTTTATATAATCTTTTACTAAAATTACCTAGTTTTAAGATGAAAAAGCATTTCAGAATAATTAGGCAACAGAAAATTTATTTTACCATAATTGCAAAGATTGTGGAAAAAACATTTTGAAATTGCACTGGACTTGGCTGGGCTGGCTGCATGATGTTCCATGGTGGGTAACTGCGATGTCATGGGAGGGCCTGGACCTACGAGCCAAAGTACTTGGGTTCATCTTCTTCTGTTTTTGTTTCATGGTCCTAAGGCAGAAAATTTAAGAGATTCAGTTGATCTTGATTTTCTTATCGGCGCAATGGAGGTCAAAATAATTTCCTTTAAAACTGAGGATCACTCCAGTTGATATACATGAAGCATCCTAAGTCATAAGGCACCACCAAGTTTCATTTCCCCCTAGTTACTAAGGCATTTGGAAAAGGCGTTTCTTGTCCTTGACAGGCCATGGGGAGCAGATGACGGAAATACAAGACAGATGTACAAGAAGGGTGAGAAGGATATTTCCCTGCAATGAAGCAAGATGCAGTGCGATCGCTCCTTTTACCCCACATGCAGCCCCTCTTCCAATCTAGCCAAGTAAGAACTGGTGGTTGATGGGGGAAGAAGGAAGAGAAGAGAACGCAGACTGATGCTGCTGTGGTCGAGAGGAGCCAGAGGAGATACAGCTCCAGAGATGTAGAAGCTGTAAGTCTGAAAGTTCGGAACAAGATCTGCCTAAGCATAGCTTTTGTCGAGTGTGATGCAGTTCAGTTAAACTCTAGCTGTTTTCCAGCATGGACCACATGCTGTGTCCTTCAAAATTTACATGTTGAGGTCCTAAGCCCCCAAGTGACGGTATTGGTATTTGGAGATAAGGCCTTTGGAGGTGACCAGGGGTGACTGAGGTCCTGTGGATGGGGCCTTCTTGATGGAACTGGTGTCTTTATGAGAGACTGCAGACAGCTTGTTCTGTCTTTCTCTCTGCCACATGAACACACAGCAAGAAGGCCGTGGTCTGTAACCCAGGTGGAGAGGCTTTGCCACAACTTGATCATGCTGCAGCCGGACCTTGGACTCCCAGTCTCCAGCACCGTGAGGAGATTCGTTTCTATTGTTTCAGCCACCCCATGAATATTGTGTTACCATGGCCTGAGATAACTGAGACGGTGTCAAAATGTCAGATAAATCGGGGAGGATAGAATCAACAAGACCATAGTATTTGTCCCAAAATATGGCAGACACTCAGTGGAAGACAGTCATTTGTAAGAAAACTTGACAAACCCTATTTTATCGTTTTTGTACTCAAGATCATCTCTCAAATTGACTGTCCCTACTGTCCAGTTCTTTTTTCTATTCTCTTTCCCACTGCAAATATAATTCACTCTACGTGGTTCAGATTTGCTAATTTTGGATTTTGAGTAGGGAAGAGTATTTTTAGACACCAGGTCTGCCGAGTCTGAATACTTAATGCCCTCCCAACCCCATACACAGGATGCTATGCTGACTACCTACAGGGGATTGGGTGTTGAAAAGAAGACTTTCATTTTAAAATCTAAGTGATAAGAGCAGAATTAACTAGTGGTCATTTCACGTTTGGAATTAATAATAAAATAATCTGTTTCCGCCTTGATAATAGTCTCTTTCAATAAGAAAGATGTGATTAGTGATTTCCACATATTCCAACGACCCTCACTATTAACTTGAGAACAATTATGTTTTTGAAAGGAAACGGGCAAGTGCGAGGAAGATGGGTATATAAGAAATCAACAGTGATGGTAATGAAAGGGCACTTCATTGTGTGGAGATCATAAATTCACTTCCACTCTATCTTCCTTCCAATGAATTAAAAAAAATGTGACTGGATGTCAGAATCTCAGGAGTGAGAAAAAAAGAAGGCTTCAACTAAAATGTCCAGAGCTTCCCCTGTGATGAGTTACTTCTGGCAGGCTGACATTGCTGATTGATCGTGGCTTCAGAACCACCTCCTTGCCTGGAAACTTAACCTTCAAATTTTGGTAGCAATGAAGATTGACTTTTTGCTCCTCCTGGCACAGAGTAATTCAAAGAGGAGAATTACAGAGCTTACCCCATTGTGCTAGTAAGGAAACTGATTTAGAAACCTGTTTGCAGTGAGCCATTTTAACCATATTATGGTCCAAAATTGGACACTCTTTTTGAGACAGGATGAAATTTGATCCCTTTGTCAATGACAATAGAGGGTTCATTGCCCACACAATAGAAGCTTGTATGTGGTAGGCGATTCCTCAAAATTTCTCAGCAGTTATAAAGCAAACAAAATCAACTCCACGGTAATGTGATTGCTAGGAAACTCAAGATCATGTGCGGTATACACCTCTGCTTTCAGCAAAAAGCCTGACTTGACCAGCTCAAAAATACACTTCTCCTTCACTGTCTCTAATAAGATAGCTTCTCATATCATGCAGGTAAAGTTCATCCCTTATGGTAGGGCTACCAAGGGCCTCTAGAGGCTTTCTAATTGACCACACTGAGTCTGAGTGGGGACACCCATCTATCTTGCTGCAATTTAAGCCCAATTTCTTCTTGTGCATCCTAAGAATGGAAGGCAAGTTAGTTTTTTTTCCTGTATTGCAAATCCCCTTGACCATAAGCAAGTTTGAAAGGAGTTTGATGTTTTTTCCCTTTTTTTTTTTTTTGGATGAGTAATCCTAAATTCTGTAGGCTACCCTGGCCCCCATGGACCCTGCTTTCTATCTCATAATTCACTGTTTGATTGACTGTAGCTTCCCAAGACCTTTGCACAGTTTAGGCTGGGCCTAGCCAAAGACAGCCATGATGAATGAGTCTCCACAATGAATGTAAGTGTATTTTGCCTGGAAGGCTCGCTGTCTAACTGGATTGCTTAGGCCTGGAGCCCTTTTAATCATTAAAGGAACTCATTACTCCTGACTCCAAAAGCATCTCCTGCTGAAACGCAAAAGGTAGCTGGAAAGGAAGCGGGAGTTATTCACAAGGATCTATGTTGCAGATGAATTTTCTACTTTGACTAGCTGATAGCACCTTGCAGGAGGAGATGAGATGGTGTTGGACAAAGAGCCCTGGGCTGCAGATCAGCTAGCAAAATATGACACTTTTCACCTTTGCTTCCCATCAATTGGGTGAGCTAGGGCATGTATCTAAGCCTTATGTCTCTTGTCCGCATCGAGAAGATGTTGGAGAGATGACATTTACAATCCCACTCCACCCTGAAATTTGGAAGCCCACAACTAATCATATAAAGCAGGGATCTAAAAGGACATAACACAAATTATTTTTGCAATGCAAAAGTGTTAGTTAAGATGCACCATGTTTGGGGGGATTGCAGTAGAGAAGACTGAGAGCCTGGGTATGGAATGAAGACTTGGGACGCCTGGCAACTGAGGACCGTGGTGAGAGAGTATTTCTGTTTGGTCCAGGGCTTCTGCTAGTGTTGAAGGTAACATCTGAACTTTTTTGTTCCCTTACATAAGCCCAGTTATGCTGAAATAGATCTCAATGATTCTGGGGACATTTAGTGTTTACCTAATCTATACCTTTGAGGAAAGTCTTATTTGTCGCAGGCAAAATCCTCTCTGGAGTTGCCATGATGATAAATATCCTGGCAGCAAGGCTGATGACTCTCTATCAAGTCCTATAGTGAACCCAAGAGACAACCTAACTCCAAAGAGCTTAGCAACCATGCAGCTTTGGAAGTCAGAGTTTTTGTGGGAGGAGTCAAGAAGTGATACAGCAGCTGCAGATGATGCAAACAAAAGATGTCCTTGAACCTTAGAGCAAATGAGTTAGTATTTCTTGAAAAGTTAAAATCACTACAGCATAGGGTTAGGTGTCACTTTCTGGAATCACCCTGGAGCCCTGATTCTCCCATTTAATAAGAGTATGAGCTCAGGCAAGGGCGAGGCTCTCCAGTTTCTGTCCCTCCACATCTGTCAAATGGTGTTGATAATAAAATCTATCTCATGGAGTTTTCATCTCTTAGTCCAATGTGTGGCATAAGGTAAGTGACCAATAAATGAAGAAGGTGATGATAATGGTGACCCTAAAGCATGCCAAAATGCCCCTGAGAAAAGAGGCAAGGTCCTAAAACATGTTTCCCATTTCTTTCCAGCTGCTGGTCATGGCTCTTGAAAATAATCTGGAATGTGGCAAATATGAATCTCACAGAAATAGGTAGAGAACAGCTTGGAGCTGGATTCCCAAGCCAGGTCAGTGTCTATTATTAAACTCTCCCTGCAGTCATCTTGAAGTATTATTATTATATATTGCTTTGAAAGCAAAAACTGAGACCAGTGTCCTCAAAGTACCTTCAGGCTCTGTTGATCAGTCCAACTGATCTTGTCATTTTCTGATGGAATTATTGTTTTGATTATTGTGACACAAAAGGCTGAGAGTAGATAAAAGACCAATGGGCCTGTTTACCAATGCTGTCATTCTTATAAACACCAACCAAAAACAACAATAAATCTCACTATAGTTATGAACCCAATCCTTGGTAGATGAGACCTTTGTAATTATAAGGGTCTAGAGGAAATCTAAATAATGTTACACTTGATGTCCACACTGAAAAAATATTAAAGTGCTTTATTCAGAGAAGGTTAGTGATAAGTTGAAATATTGTATTGTTGAATTAACAATGAATGTCTAAGAAATGAACGTGGGTTGTTCATTCTTACTCGATTTTTCTGTCAATTCAAAATTCATATTTATATTTTTATTTGTTTTAAATTTTGTGTATTTAAACAAGTTCAAGCTGCAAAAATGACATCTGTGTTTGTATAAGACAACAGACTCCATTTGAATTTATTAATATAAAGCATTTTACACCTAGAAGAGATTCAAATAACCAATGCAGTAAGCAGATGGGAAAATATAATAATGTCTTTCAATGACGTTTATATCTTTTTCTCACTCAGCAATGTCAGGCTAAATAGGCAAATGGACTTTTTATAGTTTTAGTCTAGGAAAGCTTATTTGAAGCTGCTTTTATTAGAAACTCTTTTTAAAAATATTGGATTGAGTATCATCTAATCAAGTGATCTGAATTTTATGATGCAAAAGTTTTAAGCCATTTTAGAAAAAAACAATTAATTTACAAGGGTGTTGAAATATAAATAAAAACCAAAAGTGTCTTCTGAAATGGAGAACATTTTTGTAGAAGCACTTCAACCTAAGGCATTCAAATCTAAATTTTACTTTCAGATCCACTTATTCTAATATACAAAAGAAAAATCTGGGAGGAGAAAGCTCAAGTTGCTGGAAGTTTACAGCTGAAAGGGGAGGAAAAACATGGAAAATTTTAATTAAAAAATTTCAATTTCAGAAAGTTTTGACTCAAAGAACAGAGAAAAATTGTTCTCTGTCTTCATTACTTCAAATATACTTTAAAATTTTAAGAGCATAAAGAATCTATAATATTCCCACATGGAGATCTTCAAGAGAGAGAAGGTGCCATTCACTATTGGTGGGAGTTTTTAACATGGATTGGAGAGTTCACAGGAATTTGAAGTCCTTTTTGTGAGACCTTTTTAAATATGATGGACTTTTTTTTACTATCAAGTTGGAGTGAATTGCTCAGGTGTGACTTCTCCAAATCCATTCCCACCCTTTCCAAACTCTTCCAGCTCAATTTGCTGTTGGCAAAGTATATGATTTCTTCAAAAAGTGGTTTCAGTTTTGCCCTTGAGAGGATTAGCACATGATTCTTCCTAATTTTTATTTTTACTGTGATCAAGGCAAAGTCAACTGTCCTGCCCATAACTTTCAAATCCCATGCACTTTTGGAGGATGCTTCACATTCAAATCATAACACACATGCAGGTCCTCATTGGAGAGAGGGTATCACTTACTACCTTTTAGTGAAGAAGTAACTATAGATATTAACCAAAAACAGAGCGTCTCTACTGACTCATCTATATGTATAGGATATCAGAAGTCTCTTTGTAAAGATCTTGGTTTCATAGTTTCATTTTAGCAAAGGTAAAAATATCCATCATGTAAATATTTGTGAAATGTTTTATAAGTGTACACAAGATTGCTTCTGACATCTCCCCCTCTGTACTCTGTTTAGAGCCATATCAATCATTGTAATTTATTTATGTTCAGAAATATAAATGCTTAGTTATTCAACTCTCCTGTTGCTTACCACTTAGGATTTCAGCACTTTGTCCCTGGGAGCTGGGGTGAGAATTCATACATTTGAAGGAATTAACAGCATTCTAATCCAAATGCCACCTTCTTAAAAGGACCTCAAGTTGCCTAGGAGAAGACAAGAAATCATAGATCTCTAATCTAATTAGGGAGAGAGAGAGAGAGAGAGTTTGCATTTGAGGGATCATGAAACTGTGAAGCAGAATAATTGATAAGGGTGGGGCTGGAAATCTGAAACAAATGTACTAAACCCCTTCCTACCGTTATTTCATCACAGCAATTCTTTTGATGAAATCAAACTAAAATCTCCTGTATACACTGATTAACTGATTGAGGATTTCATTTTGATTTTGGCTTCAACATCAACTAAAAATATACTGAATTGCAAGTCAAGTCCAAACTCTAAGCAAGCTTCTTTATGAATGTGAATCAGTACCTAATTTCTATGACAACCAACTTATGCTTCTCTTTCCTGTGAGGCTTAAAATGACATTGACCCAAATCAGTGCCATCTTTAATAACAACAATTTAAGCTACTCAAATTCTCTCATAGAGTTTAAGTTATTAATCTGCCTTTTAAGAATTTAAAAAAAAATTCATAAACAGAATCACCTGATTTAAGACCAAATTTTCAGAGGGCAGATATTCCAATTTTATTGGGTTTTGTTGAAGGAGCTTTCTCCGTGGTAATCCATCTCTTCTTTAATCTTGACCCTCTCCATGCCTCTACTCACTAAACCCTCAGATCTTCCTTTTAAGCTGTGATAGGTGAATTGATTCAATTCAATAATATTTATTAGATATCTACTAGGCTCAGAATCTATGGAAGTTTTGCAAATGTGAAAGTGAAAAGACAGAAACAGTTCCTGCCTTCACAGAGCACTTAGTAGTAGGTTGTTGAAGACCAATGAATGAGGAATTACAGTTTAACAGGGTAAAGGCTCTGCTTGGGACAATACAATTCCATGGCAGTGCCACCCAAGTTCCTTGATGATGTGGGGTGGATGGCTATGTACTTCCTCTCTCACTTATTACTTTAAAAACCTCAGTCTGAAGGTGGAAGCCGTTCTATTTTCTATTCTTGCTTACTAGCAGACTTCAGGGCCAAGGTGATGGTCTTAAGTGTGCGGGTTGTGGGTGGTTGGGGGGAGGATTGGACTGTCACAGGAAGCCATCCTGTCTTGCTTTCTAAAATGATAATGGTCCCACTTGTCAAATTGCTTGCCAAAAAAAAAGTGCCACTTTTTTTTTTT
>PVKS010029316.1:0-25486 GCA_004027875.1 Aplodontia rufa | reverse complement strand
CAAGAGGTTTCCTACAGAAATGGAGAGTATCATGGACTTTGATTCCTCAGACAAGGGTCTCATATCCAGAATCTATAAAATCCTCAAAAATGTCAGCTACAAAAACACCAACAGCCCAATTGATAAATGGGCCAAAGAGCTAAATAGAGACTTCTCACCAGAGGACATTGATCAAGCCAATGAATACATGAGAAAGTGCACTAAATCATTAATAATCAGAGAAATGCAAATGAAAACCACATTAAGATAGCACCTTACACCAGTCAGAATGGCAAAGATGAAGAAAATAAACAACAATAGATGCTAGAGGGGCTGTGGAGAAATAGGCACACTAACACACTGTTGGTGGAGCTGTAGACTGGTACAGCCCCTCTGGAAAGCAGTATGTAGAATCCTTAAAAAACTAGGGATGACTCCACCATACGACCCTGCTATTCCACTCCTGGGTATCTTTCCAGGGGACTTAGAATCAGCACATTATAGTGACACAGCAATATCTATGTTCATAGCAGCACAATTTACTATTGCTAGGCTATGGAAACAACCCTGGTGTCTCTCACAGGAAGAATGGATCCAAAAACTGGTACATTTATACCATGGAATATTACACAGCAATTAGAAACAATGACATTGCAGCCTTCGAGGGTAAATGCATGGTTATGGAAGAGAACATGGTGAGTAAAATCATCTTAACCCAGAGATCTAAGGGTCGATTGTCTCCACTCATCTGTGGAGGTGGGGACTAGACCTTGGACAATGAGAAAGATGGTCTAGTAGCATGAGTTAAATCCAGATAAGATGTAATACTTTAAAATTTAATACTACGGGAAGGGGAAAGGAGGGATAAGGAAGGGCAATTGGGGGGGGAACTCCTGGGGACAGTTGCAATGACCAGAATATATACACATCTTATACACATTTTATATTATTTTGTTAAAATCTTGCAAGGTTGCTCAAAAATAAAAAAATTTAAAAAAAACATAAAATAAAATAAAAAAATAAATAAAAGCTAGAACAAACCCTTAGCCTGATCTGGAAAATTAACATTGACCCTAAATATGAAAGTAACCCTTAACTGGAAACCTTAAACTAACAATAACACTTATCCTCTAATGGTCAACCTAACTCTCAAAATAAGCCTAATCCTCTGTCCTTAACCCTAAACCTAAAATATATCCCTTCCCTTAAATACTAAAACTAAAATCTAACCCTCACCCTCACATTAAACCAAAAATAACCTTAATCCTAGCCCTGACTCTCACCCTATATCTAGCCCAAGACCGAGGCCGAAATCTAACCCTAACTCTAAACTTCTTTCGAGAGTAACCACGAACCTACCCCTAACCCTGACCTTAGAACAAAATCTAAAGAGAGCCATAAACTGAAACTTACACTGAACCATAACCTGTCCCTCTTCCTAGCCCAAACACTATGTCTAAATCTAAACCTAAAACTAATCCTAGCACTAAACATATCACTAGCCATAGCACTATCCATAAGGCCCTTACATGAAGCCTAGCCCAAAACTTAAGCTAGTCCTAAACCTATACTTAAACCTATCCGTATCCCTAGACCTAATCCAAAATCTAAACCTGACGCCAACTCTAAACCTAGCCCTAGCACTAGACCTAGCCTTAAGGCTAGCCTGAATACAACCATACCCCTAAACCTGGCCCTACTCCTAATCCTAGCCCTAACACTAGCCCTAACCTAAACATACAGTGGATGTGAAAATATCGAAGAAGTTCCTGTCTGATGGGGTCCACACTGGGGGAAGGACTATGACAGTCAGCTTTCCAGGATATTGTTAAAGCCATCCCTTGTGGGAATTTGCTCTTTACTCAAATTGGAAATATCTGTTACTGATGGATGAAAAGGGTACTTGTAAAAATCATGTGGAGGGCAGGAGGGATGAAGCTTCACAGAATTTGAAGTAAGGTTGGAAATGGATGGCAAAACTGTTGGAAAGGAGGATCAAAGTAATCAGTATGTGTCCAAACGGCCTTTCCTATCTTTGTAGATGTTAGATTGTGGCTTCTAGGCTCATGGGTTGGGAGGCACAAATATCTTGGAATTGGCAATTGTGGGACTTAGGACAGCCCTGGAGAGTCTGGTGGGTTACAGGAACTGGATGGTTTAGGGTGGGTGGTTAATGAGGGTGTATTTGCCTAGAATCTAGTCAATTGGGAAACATCTGAAGTAAAAAAGGGAGTTAGACTTTTGGGAAAGTAATCTGAGCTTTTTCTCAATACACATAAAAGAACTAAGGTCAATCTTATCCTTTCAGAATGTAAAGCCTTTTTGTGCAATATGTGAAAAATTTTATGTGGATTTGACTGTGAACTTTTGATAAAGTGGATCGTACCATCTGGAAATATTGTAATTGGTTACCTGTCTTTGGATTGCTTCCTGAGGCAGACAGTCAGAGCAAAGTTGAAGCACCTGTATTAAAGAGCTACACAATGAAGAAAAAAGACCATTTGGATCAAGAAGGCAAATGTGTCTCCTAGCAGCTTGGCCATCATTATTTAAGTTGTTACGTTTTTGGGGAATGCACTCATCTTTTGGGAAACCTACGAAGTGCTGTGGCTGGCCCCTAGTACCATTTATCACGGACATCTGACACTACTCATGCCCCTAATCTTATAACTATCAATAAGCACAACCATAAACATAGCCCTCTCTCTAACAATATCTCTAAACCCAACTTTTACAGGACACCTACAACCAAAGTTAATCCTAACCGTAAATCTAATCCTAAAACTAATCCTAATTTTTAAAGGAAATCTCACACTCACCCAAGACCTGATCATATACCTAACAATGAACTGAAACCCTTACACTCACCTGAAACCTAATCCTGAATGTGACCCTCAACTTAACCTTCAAACTAACCCTAAATACTACATCTACCCCTCACCCCTCTTGCCTAACCTTAACCCTCACCCTAACCCTTAACCCTTGAAGGACAATGACAACACAATGTTTAAACCTAGCAAGAATCCTAACCATAACCCTAAGTGAGAAACTAACCCTAAACCTTATCCTAAAGCTACCCCCAGCCCTACGAATAAAACTAAACCTAAACTTAACAGTAGACCTAGCCCTCAATCTAACCCTTACCCTAACCCTAGCAGTAACCCTCAAACTAACCCTAGACATCAACCTAGCACAAAACCTAAACCTAACCCTAGACATGACCCTCAATGCAGTAGTGAATGGAACCCTAAAGCTAGCACTAATCCTAACCGTAATCCTAACCCTAACCCTAGAGTTATCCCTAAGCATAACTCAAAAAATTGCTCTTAGCTGAACTCTAGGGGTAACACTTTCCCTGACTGCAACCCCTAATGCTAAACATAAAACTATACCTAAACCCTGTTAAGCATCACCCTACGTTCTATACGTAACCCTCAATACACCAAGAAGCCTAACCTAAAACACTAAATCTAAATCGTAATCCTAATCCTCACATTAAACCTAACCTTATACCTAACCCTAGCCCTAGGCCTAAGTTAAACCCGAACTCCAACCCTAACCCTGGTGCTAACCCTAGCCCTAACCCTAAGATTAGCCCTAAACTGAAACCTGGTCTGAACCCTAAACCTAACCCTAAACCTCTCCCTAGCCTGAGCTTTAACCCTAAACTGAAATCTAACTCTAACTCTACCCCTAACCCTAGACATAGCCCTATCCCTAGACCGAACACTAACTCTAACCCCGACCCAGCCCTAGCCCTAAAACGAACACTAAAATTAACCCAGGCCTAGCCCTAACACTAACACTAACCATCATTCTAGCACTAGCAGAAACATTAACTCTGACTCTAAATCTACCCCTAGACCCCTTAATGCTAGACCTAACCCTTACATGACCTTGATACTTAAGACTGAACCTAATATTAAAACTAACCTCTCATAGAAATCTAATACTAACCGTAACACTAATCCTCTAACTCTATTCCTAACCATAAAAATAAAAATAAACCTCTTTCCATAACCCTAATTCCAAAAATAACCCTAACATTAAACCCTAAAATTAAACTCTCACCCTAACACTCACTTTAAAACTAAAATATCGCTACCCTAGCCCTAGCCCAATGCTAACCCAAACCTGAAATCCAACCCTAACACTGGTGGAAGCTCTAACCCTAACCATAAGTATAGACCTAAACTGAAACCTTGTCTTAACCCTTAAACTTCAGCTAACCCTATTCTTTGCCTGAGTTCTAAACCTAAACTGAAACCTTCCACGACCTTACTCCTAACCATACTCATAGCCTTTGCCCTAGGAAGATCACTAACAATAAACGTGATTCTTCCCTAGCCCTAACATGAATACTAAGTCTAAACCATGCCTAGCACTAACACTATGACTAACCCTTGCTCTAGCCTTAGGTAAAGTGCTAATATTCACCCTAACCCAAAATCGAACCCTAGTCCTAATCTGCAAGCTAGAACTAACCCTTAGCCTGATCTTGAAAACTAACATTGACCCTAAATATGAAACTAACCCTTAAATGGAAACCTTACCCTAGCCCTAACACTTATCCCCTAATGGTCAACCTAATTCTAAAAATAAGCCTAATACTCTGTCCTTAACCCTAATCCTAAAATATATGCCTCTACTTAAACACTAAAACTAAAATCTAACTTTCACCCTCACCTTAAACCAAAAATGCCCTTAATCCTAGCCCTGACTCTCACCCTACACTTAGTGCAAGCCTGATGCCTAAATCTAACCCTAACTCTAATCTTATTTGGAGAGTAACCACGAACCTACCCCTAACCCTGACCTTAGAACAAAATCTAAAGAGAGCCATAAACTGAAACTTATACTGAACCATAACCTGTCCCTCTTCCTAGCCCTAACACTATATCTAAATCTAAACCTAAAACTAATCTGAGCAATAAACATATCCCTAGCCATAGCACTATCCATAAAGCCCTTACATGAAGCCTAGCCCAAAACTTAAGCTAGTCCTAAACCTATACTTAAACCTATTCGTATCCCTAGACCTAATCCGAAATCCAAACCTGACGCTAACTCTAAACCTAACCCTACCGCTAGACCTAGCCTTAAGGCTAGCCTAAATACAACCATACCGCTAAACTTTGCCCTACTCCTAATTTTAGCCCTAACACTAGCCCTAACCTAAACTTACAGTGTATTTGAAAATATTGAAGAAGTTCCTGTCTGATGGGGTCCACACTAGGGGAAGGACTATGAAATTCAGCTTTCCAGGATATTGTCAAAGCCATTCCTTGTGGGAATTTGCTCTTTATTCAAATTGGACATCTCTGTTACTGATGGATGAAAAAGGTACAAAACTGTTGGAAAGGAGGATCAAAGTAGCTGTCTTTCCTATCTTTGTAGATGTTAGATTGTGGCTTCTAGGCTCATGGGTTGGGATGCACAAATATCTTGGAATTGGCAATTGTGGGACTTAGGATGGCCGTGGACAGTCTGGTGGGTTACAGGAACTGGGTTTTTGAGGGTGGATGGTTAATAAGGGTATAATTGCCTAGAACCTAGTCAATTAGAGAACATCTGAAGGAAAAAAGGGAGTTAGACTTTTGGGAAAGTAATCTGAGCTCTTTCTCAATACACGTAAAAAGAACTAAGTTCAATCTTACCCTTTCAGAATGTAAAGCCTTTTTGTTCAATATGTGAAAAATTTTATGTGGATTTGACTGTGAACTTTTGATAAAGTGGATCGTACTGTCTGGAAAATATTGTAATTGGTTAACTGTCTTCGGATTGGTTACTGAGGCAGACAGTCAGAGCAAAGTTGAAGCACCTGTATTAAAGAGCTACACAATGAAGAAAAAAGACCATTTGGATCAAGAAGGCAAATGTGTCTCCTAGCAGCTTGGCCATCATTATTTAAGTTGTTACGTTTTTGGGGAATGCACTCATCTTTTGGGAAACCTACGAAGTGCTGTGGCTGGCCCCTAGTACCATTTATCATGGAAATCTGACACTAATCATGCCACTAAACTTATAACTATCAATAAACATAACCATAAACGTAGACCTCTCTCTAACACTATCTCTAAACCCAACTTTTAAAGGACTCCTACAACCAAAGTTAATCCTAACCATAAATCTAATCCTAAAACTAATCCTAATTTTTAAAGGAAATCTCACACTCACCCAAGACCTGATCGTATACCTAACAATGAACTGAAACCCTTACACTCACCTGAAACCTAATCCTTAATGTGACCCTCAAATTAACCTTCAAACTAACCCAAAATACTACATCTAACCCTCACCCCTGTTACCTAACCTTAACCCTCACCCTAACCCTTAACCCTTGAAGAACAATGACAACACAATAATTAAACTTAGCAAGAATCCTAACGCTAACGGTAAGTGAAAAACGAACACTAATCCTAACTCGAATGCTAGCCCCAGCCCTACTACTTAACCTAAATCTAAATTTAAGAGTAGACCTAATCCTCAATCTAACCCTAACACTAACCCTATCAGTAACCCTGAAAGTAACAATAAATATCACCCAACCAAAAACTCTAACCCAAACACTAACCATAACCCTAGACAAAACCCTAAATGTAGTAATAAATGGAACTCTAAACCTTGCACTACCGCAAACTAATCCTAACCCTAATCCCAAGCTTAAGCCTAAGCATCAAACACTTGCTCTAAGCTTAACTCTGCCGATAACACTTTCCCTGACCATGATAACTAATCCTAAACATAAAACTAAACCTAACTCCAGTTAACCTAACCCTACCTGCCATACCAACACTAAATATTAACAATAAGCATAACCCAAAACACTAAATCTAAATCCTAACCCAAATCATTATATTAAACCCAAACTTAACCTTACCCTATTTAGACCTAGGCTAAACCTGAATTCCAACCATAACCCTGATGGTAAACCCAGCCCTAAACTGATACCGGGTCTGAACTCTAAAACTAAACCTGTCCCTAGCCAGAACTCTAACCCTAAACTGAAATCCAACCCTAACCAATCCACGTAAAAAGAACTAAGATCAATATTATCCTTTCAGAGTAAAGCCTTTTTCTACAATATGTGAAAAATTTCATGTGGATTTGACTGTAAACTTTTGATAAAGTGGATCGTACAAGCTGTAAAATATTGTAATTGGGTGCCTGTCTTCGGATTGCTTACTGAAGCACACAATCCCAGCAAATTTGAAGCACCTGTATTAAAGAGATACACAATTCAGAACAAAGGCCATTTGACTCATGCAGGCTAATGTGTCTCCCAGCAGCTTGCCTCGGATTTTCACCTAGTTACCTTTTTGCGGAAAGCACACATCTTTTGGGAACCCTACAATTTGCTGTGTCTGGCCGCTAGTACTCATTTATAACTGAAATCAGACGCTAATCATGCCCCTAACCCTACAACTATTAATAACCCTAAACCTAAACCTAGCCTTCTCTCTCACACTATATCCAAACCCAACATTTATAGGATACCTACAAACAACGTTAATCCTAAATGAAAATCTAATCCTCAAAAAATCCTAATTTTTAAAGGAAGTCTAACATTCACCCAAGCCCTGTTCGTATACCTAACAATTAACTGAAACCCTTACACTCACCTGAAACCTAATCCTTAATGTGACCCTAAGCTTAAAACCTTCACACGAAACCTAAAACTACATCTAACCCTAACCCCTGTTAACTAACCTTAACCCTAAAACTAACCCTATCCGTAACGCTAACCTTAAAACAATGACTTAACAAATATTTCAACCTAGCAAGAATCCTAACCATAACCCTAAATGGAAAACTAACCCTAATTCTAACACTAACGCAACCCTGGGCCTTACTACTAAACCTGAAACTAAACTTAAGAGTAGACCTAGCCCTCAATCTAACCCTAACCCTAACCCTAGCAGTAACCCTCATACTAACCCTAAATAGCAACCTAGCACAATCCCTAAACCAAACACTAATCCTAACCCTACACATAACACTCAATGTAGTAGTAAACGGAACCCTAAACCTAGCACTATGCGTAAACCGAATCTTTACCCTCACCCTAGCCTTAGCCCTAAGCATAACTCAAACACTTGCTCTTAGCTTAACTCTGTCGGTAACACTTTCCCTGACCACGACACCTTATCCTAACCATAAAACTAAACCTAACCCCTGTTAACCTAACACTACCTTGTATATCTAACCCTAAATATAACAATAAGCCTAACACAATACACTAAATCTAAATGTTAACCCAAACCATCACATTAAACCTAACCTCAGAGGCTACCCTAGACGTAGACCTAAGCTAAACCAAATCTCCAACCATAACCGTGCTGCTATACCTAGCCTTAAACTGGAACCTGGTCTGAACTCTAATCCTAAACCTAACCATCTCCTTAGCCTGACCTCTGATCCTAAACTGAAATCTAACCCTAACTCTACCCAGAACCCTGGCTGTAGCCTTATCCCTAGCCCTAACACTAACTCAAACCCCGACCTAGCCCTAGCTCTAAAATGAACACTATATCTAACCCAGGCCTAGCGCTAACACTAACACGAACCTTCGTTCTAGCAGTAGCCCAAACACTAACATTAACTCTGACACGAAATCTAACCCTAGACCTAAGCTTAATGCTAGACCTAACCCTTACCTGACCTTGATACCTAAGACTGAACCTAAATTTAAACTAAACTCTAACTGGAAACCTAACCCTAACCCTCACCCTCAACCTCTAACTGTAATTCTAACCCTGAAATTAACCCTCCAACTCTCTACATAACCCTAATTCTAAAATTAACCCAAACATTAAACGTTAAAATGAAACTACAACCCGAACACTCACTTTAAACCTAAAAGACCTCTGCCTTAGCCTTAGCCCTAGCCTAACCGAAACCTGAATTCCAACCCTAACCCTGGTGCCAGCCCTAGCCCTAACCCTAAGACATGCCCTCAACTGAAACCTTGTCCTAACTCTAAAATTTAACCTAACCATATACCTGCCTGAGCTCTAACCCTAAACAGAAACCTTACCCTAACTTAGTCCTAACACTAGCCCTAGCATTAGCCCTAGGAAGATCACTAACACTAAACGTGACCCAGCCCTATCCCTAACATGGATACTAAGTCTAAACCAGGCCTAGCCCTAACACTATGACTAACCCTAACTCTAGCCTTAGCTGAGGTGCTAATATTAAACCTAACCCAAAATCTAACCCTAGTCCTAATCTTAAAGCTAGACCTAACCTTATCCTGATGTTGAAAACTAACATTGAACCTAAACATCAAACTAACCTCTAACTGGAAACCTTACCATAGTGTTAAATCTTATCCTCTATTGGTCATCCTAAATGTAAAAATAACTATAATCCTCTGTCCTTAACCCTAATCCTAATATATATCCCTATCCTTAAATACTAAAAGTATAATCTAACCCTAACCTTCACGTTAAACCTGAAATACCCCTAATACTAGCGCTGACACAAACCCTATATCTAGACCTATACCTAGGCCTAAACCTAACCCTAAACTTATTGCTAGACCTAAGCCGGAACCTATCCCTAACCCTGACTCTAGAACAAAATCTAAACTAAGGGGTAAACTGAAAACTACACTGAACCACAGCCTGTCCCTATTCATAGCCCTAACCCTATATGCAAACTTAAACCTAAAACTAACCCTAGCACTAAACATATCCTTAGCCATAGCAGTGTCCCTAAAGCCCTTACATTAAGAAGAGCCAGAAACGTAAACTAGTCCTAAACCTAAAATTAAACCTATCCGTAGCCCTAGACCTAACCCGAAATCTGAACCTGATGCTAACTCTAAACCTAAGCCTAGCATTAGACCTATCCCTAACCGTAGCCGGAATCCCAACCTGACCCCTCAACCTAGACCTACTCCTAATCCTAGCCCCGACCTTATCCCTAACCTAAACTTACAGTGCAGTGAAAACATCGAAGAAGTTCCTGTCTGATGGGGTCCACACTAGGGGAAGGACTATGAAAGTCAGCTTTCCAGGTTTTTGCCAAAGCCATCCTTTGTGGAAATTTACTCTTTCATCTAATTGGATTTATCTGTTACTGGTGGATGAGAAGGGTACTTGTAAAAATCATGTGGAGGGTAGGAGGGTTGAAGTGTTACTGACTTTGAAGTAAGGTTGGAAATGGAAGGCAAAACAGTTGGAACTGAGATTCAAAGCAATCTGTATGTGTAAAAAGTGCCTTTCCTCTCTTTGTAGATGTCAGATTGTGGCTTCTAGGCTCATGGCTTGGGATGCACAAATTTCCTGGAATTGGCAATCGTGGGACTTCGGATGGCTGTGGAGAGTCTGCTGGGTTACAGGAACAGGGTGGTTGAGGGTGGGTGGTTAATGAGGGTGCAAGTGCCTATAACCTAATCCATTAGGGAACATCTGAAGGAAAACAGGGAGTTAGAGGTTAGGGAAAGTAAACTTGGCTTTTTATCAATCCACATAAAAATAACTAAGATCAATATTATCCTTTTAGAATGTAAAGCCTTTTTCTACAATATGTGAACAATTTCATGTGGATTTGACTGTGAACTGTTGATAAAGTGGATCGTACTGGCTGTAAAATATTGTAATTGGGTGCCTGCCTTCGGATTGGTTACTGAGGCAGACAATCCCAGCAAATTTGAAGCACCTGTATTAAAGAGATACAAAATTGAGAAAAAAGGCCATTTGGCTCAAGCAGGCTAACTTGTCTCCCAGCAGCTTGCCTCGGATTTTCACTTTGTTACCTTTTTGTGTAATACACTCATTTATTGGGAAACCTAGGAAATGCTGTGTCTGGCCGCCAGTACTCATTTATCAATGAAATCTGACACTACTCATGCCCCTAACCTTATAACTATCAATAACCCTAACCCTAAACCTAGCCCTCTCTCTCACACTATATCTAAATCCAACATTTACAGGATACCTACAACCAAAGTTCATCCTAACCGAAAATCTAATCCTAAAATAATCCTAATTTTTAAAGGAAGTCTAACACTCACCCAATCCCTGTTCATATACCTAACAATTAACTGAAACCCTTACACTCACCTGAAACCTAATCCTTAATGCGACCCTAAGCTTAAACTTCAAACTAACCCTAAAACTACATCTAACCCTAAACCCTGTTAACTAACCTTAACCCTAACCCTAACCCTATCCGTAAAGCTAACCTTAAAAGAACAATGACTTAACAAATATTTCAACCTAGCAAGAATCCTAACCATAACCCTAAATGGAAAACTAACCCTAATCCTAACCCTAACGCTAGCCCCAGCCCTACTCCTAAACCTACACCTAAACTTAACAGTAGACTTAGCCCTCAATCTAACCCTAACCCTAACCCTAGCAGTAACCCTCATACTAAACCGAAATAGCAACGTAGCACACTCCCTAAACCAAACACTAATCCTAACTCTACACATAACACTCAATGTAGTAGTAAACGGAAACTTAAACTTAGCACTATCCGTGCACCGAATCCTAACCCTAACCCTAGCCTTAGCCCTAAGCATAACTCAAACACTTGCTCCTTGCTTAACATTGTGGGTAACAATTTCCCTGACCACGACACCTAATCCGAAACATAAAACTAAACCTAACCCCTGTTAACCTAACCCTACTTCTATACCTAACCTTACATATAAAAAAAAAGCCTAACTCAAAACACTAAATCTAAATCCTAACCGAAACCATCACATTAAACCTAAACTCAGAGGCTACCCTAGCCTTAGACCTAAGCTAAACCCGAACTCCAACCATAACTCTGGTGCTCAGCCTAGCCCTAAACCGAAACCTGGTCTGAACTCTAATCCTAAACCTAAACATCTAGTTAGCCTGAGCTCTAACCCTCAACTGAAATCTAACCCTAACTCTACCCAGAACCCTGGCCATAGCCCTATCCCTAGCCCTAACACTAACTCAAACCCCGACCTAGCCCTAGCTCTAAAATGAACACTATATCTAACCCAGGCCTAGCGCTAACACTAACATGAACCCTCCTTCTAGCACTAGCCCAAACACTAACATTAACTCTCACACTAAATCTAACCCTACACCTAAGCTTCATGCTAGACCTAACCCTTAACTCACCTAGATTACTAAGACTGAACCTAAAATTTAAACTAAACTCTAACTGGAAAGCTAACCCTAACCCTCACCCTAAGCCTCTCACTGTAATTCTAACCCTGAAATTAACCCTCCAAGTCTCTACATAACCCTAATTCTAAAAATAACCCTAACATTAAACACTAAAATGAAACTATAAACCAAACACGCCCTCAACTGAAAACTTGTCCGAACTCTAAAACTTAACCTAACCCTATACCTGCCTGAGCTCTAACTCTAAACAGAAATCTTACCCTAACTTAGTCCTAACACTAGCCCTAGCCCTAGCCCTAGGAAGATCAGTAAATCTAAACATGACCCAGCCGTAGCCCTAACACGGATCCTAAGTCTAAACCAGGCCTAGGGCTAACACTATGACTAACCCTAACTCTAGCCTTAGCTGAGGGGCTAATATTAAACCTAACACAAAATCTAACCCTCGTTCTAATCTTAAAGCTAGACTTAACCCTTAGCCTGATCTTGAAAACTAACATTGAACCTAAACATCAAACTAACCTCTAACTGGAAACCTTACAATAACGCTAAAACTTATCCTCTAATGGTCATCCTAACTCCAAAAATAACTATAATCCTCTGTCCTTAAGCCTAATCCTATAATAAACCCTATCTTTAAATACTAAAACTATAATCTAACCCTAACCCTCACATTAAACCTGATGTATCCCTAACCTAGCGCTGACCCTCACCCTATATCTAGTCCTATAACAAGGCCTAAACCTAACCCTAAACTTATTGCTACACCTAACCCGGAACCTACCCTAACCCTGACCCTAGAACAAAATCTAAAGCAAGCCTTTAACTGAAACCTACACTGTCCCTATTAATAGCCCTAACCCTATATGTAAACATAAACCTAAAACTAACCCTAGCACTAAACATATCCCTAGCCATAGCACTGTCCCTAAAGCCCTTACATTAAGAAGAGCCTGACACTTAAGCTAGTCCTAAACCTAAACTTAACCTATCCATATCCCTAGACCTAACCTGAAATCTGAACCTGATGCTAACTCTAAACCTAAGCCTAGCACTAGACCTAGCCCCAACCGTACCCCGAATCCCAACCTGACCCCTCAACCTAGCCCTACTCCTAATCCTAGCCCTAACACTAGCCCTAACCTAAACTTATAGTGCAGTGAAAACATCTAAAAAGTTCCTGTCTGATGGGGTCCACACTAGGGGAAGCTCTATGAAAGTCAGCTTTCCAGGATATTGTGAAAGCCATCCCTTCTGGAAATTTACTCTTTAATCAAATTGAAAATATCTGTTACTGATGGATGTAAAGGGTACTTGTGAAAATCATGTGGAGGTTAGAAGGGTTGAAGCTTTACTGACTTTGAAGTAAGGTTGGAAATGGATGGCAAAACAGTGGGAAAGGAGGATAAAAGGAATCAGTATGTGTCAAAACTGCCTTTCCTATCTTTGTAGATGTCAGATTGTGGCTTCTAGGCTCATTAGTAGGGATGCACAAATATGTTGGAATTGGCAATTGTGGTTCTTAAGATGGCTGTGATGAGTCTAGTGGGTTACAGGAACTGGGTGGTTTAGGGTGGGTGGTTAATGAGGGTATAATTACCTAGAACCTAGTCAATTAGTGAACATCTGAAGGAAAAAATGGATTTAGACTTTTGGGAAAGTATTATGAGCTTTTTATCAATACACATAAAAAGAACTAAGATCAATCTTATTCTTTTAGAATGCAAAGCATTCTTCTAAAATATGTGAACAATTTCATTTGGATTTGACTGTGAACTTTTGATAAAGTAGATTGTACTGTCTGGAAAATATTGTAATTGGTTACCTGACTTTGGATTGGTTACTGAGGCAGACAATCACAGCAAATTTGAAGCACTTGTGTTAAAAAGATACACAATTAAGAAGAAGACCACTTGGATCAAGTACACAAATGTGTCTCCTAGCAGCTTGGCCATCATTTTCAGGTTGTTACCTTTTTGGGTAATGCACTCATCTTTTGGGAAACCTACGAAGTGCTGTGGCTCACCCCTACTACTATTTATCACGGAAAACTGTTACTACTCATGCCCCTAAACTTATAACTATCAGTAAACACAACCATAAACATAGCCCTCTCTCTAACAATATCTCTAAACCCAACTTTTACAGGACACCTACAACCAAAGTTAATCCTAACCATAAATCTAATCCTAATACTAATCCCAATTTTTAAAGGAAATCTCACACTCACCCAAGACCCGATCATATACCTAAGTATTAACTGAAACCCTTACACTCACCTGAAACCTAATCCTTAATGTGATCCTCAACTTAACCTTCAAACTAACCCTAAATACTACATCTACCCTCACCCTGTTACCTAACATTAACCCTAACCCTAACACTTAACCCTTGAAGAACAATGACGACACAATATTTAAACCTAGCAAGAATCCTAACCATAACCCTAAATGAAAAATTTACCCTAAACCTTGTCCTAATGCTAGCCCCAGCCCTACTACTAAAGAAAACCCCATACTTAACATTAGACATAGTCCTGAAACGAACCCTAAACTGAATCCTAAAGCTATCCCCAGCCCTACCAGTAGACCTCACCCTAAACTTAACAGTAGACCTAGCCCTCAATCTAACACTAACCCTAACCCTGTCAGTAACCCCAACTAAACCTAGACATCAACCTAACAGAAAGCCTAAACCTAACCCTAGACATGACCCTCAATGTAGGAGTGAATGGAACCCTAAAGCTAGCACTAACCCTAACCGTAATCCTAATCATAACCCTAGCCTTATCCCTAAGCATAACTCAACTATTGCTCTCAGCTTAACTCTAGGGGTAACACTTTCCCTGACTGCAACACCTAATCCTTATAATAAAACTATACCTAAACCCTGTTAACCTCACCCTACCTTCTATAGGTAACCCTAAATATAAAAATAAGCCTAACCCAAAATACTAAATTTAAATCCTAACCCTAACCCTCACATTAAACCTAACCTTATACCTAACCCTAGTCCTAGGCCTAAGTTAAACCGGAACTCCAACCCTAACCGTGGTGCTAACCCTAGACCTAACCCTAAAACTAGCCCTAAATTGAAACCTAGTCTGAACTCTAAACCTAATCCTAAGCTTCTCCCTCCCTGAGCTCTGACCCTCAACTGAAATCTAACCCTAACTCTACCCCTAACCCTAGCCATAGCCCTATCCCTAGACCTAACACTAACTCTAACCCCGACCCAGCCCTAGCCCTAAAACGAACACTAAATCTAACCCAGGCCTAGCCCTAACACTAACACTAAACCTCATTCTAGCACTAGATGAAACATTAACTCTGACTCTAAATCTAACCCTACAACTAAGCTTAATGCTAGACCTAACCCTTACCTGACCTTGATACTTAAGACTGAACCTAAAATTAAAACTAACCTCTAAGAGGAAATCTAATACTAACCCTAACAAGTATAACCCTAACCATAAAAATAAAACTCAACCTCTCTGCATAACCCTAATTCTAAAAATAACCCTAATATTAAACCCTAAAATTAAACTCTCACCCTAACACTCACTTTAAAACTAAAATATCTCTACCCTAGCCCTAGCCCTAGTCTAACCCAAACCGGAAATCCAAACCTCACACTGGTGCTAGCCCTAGCTCTAAACATAAGACTAGACATAAACTGAAACCTTGTATTAACCTAACTCTATTCTGCGCCTGACCTCTAAACTGAAACCTTACAATAACTTACTCCTAATAATATTCATAGCCTTAACCATAGGAAGATCACTAACACTAAACATAACTCAGCCCTAGCCTTAAGAATTATAATACCTCTAAACCATGCCGAACCTAACACTATGATTAACCCTAGATCTAGCCTTAGCTGAAGTGCTAATATTAACCCTAACACAAATCCAACCCTAGACCTAATCTTAAAGCTTGACCTAAACCTTATTCTGATCTTGAAAACTAGCATTGAACCTAAATATGAAACTAATTCTTAACTGGAAACCTTACCGCAACCATAACACTTGTCCTCTAATGGTCAACCTAACTCTAAAAATAAGCCTAATCCTCTGTCCTTAACCATAATTGTAACATATATCCCTATCGTTAAATACAGAAACTAAAATCTAACCCTCAACCTCACAGTAAACCAAAAATACCCTTAATCCTAGCCCTGACACTCACCCTATATGTAGACCTATACCGAGGCCTAAACCTAACCCTAAACTTATTGCTAGACCTAACCCGGAAACTATCCCTAACCCTGACCCTAGAACAAAATCTAAAATGAGCCATAAACTGAAAAATACACTGAACCATAGCCTGTATCGATTAATAACCCTAAACATATATGTAACCCTAAACCTAAAACTAACCCTAAAACTAAACATATCCCTTGCCATAGCATTGTCCCTAAAGCCCTTACAATAAGCCTAGCCGAAACTTAAGCTACACTTAAACCTAAACTTAAACTTATCCATAGCCCTTGACCTAACCCAAAATCTAAACCTGATGCTAACTCTAAACCTAAGCCTAGCACTAGAACTAGCCCTAACTCTATCCCAAATACCAACTATACCCCTTAACCTAGCCCTACTCCTAATCCTAGACCTGACACTATCCCTAACCTAAACTTACAGTTTAGTTAAAATATCTAGGAAGTTTCTGTCTGAATGGGTCCACACTATGGGAAGAACTGTGGAAGTCAGCTTTCCAGGATATTGTCAAAGCCATCCCTTCTGGAAATTTACTCTTTATTCAAATTGGAAATATTTGTTACTGATGAATGAGAAGCGTACTTGAAAAAATCATATGGAGGGTAACAGGGTTGAAGATTTACTGACATCGAAGTAAGGTTGGAAATGGATGGCAAAACAGTTGGAACTGAGAATCAAAGCAAAGAGTATGTGTAAAAACTGCCTTTCCTATCTTTGTAGATACCAGATTTTGGCTTCTGAGCTCATGGGTTGGAATGCACAAATTTCTTGGAATTGGCAATTGTGGGACTTAGGATGGCTGTGGAGAGTCTGGTGGATTACAGGAACAGGGTGGTTTAGGGTGGGTGGTTAATGAGTGTATAATTGCCTATAACCTAAACTATTAGGGAACATCTGAAGGAAAACAGAGAGAGTTTTGGGAAAGTAATCTGGGCTTTTTATCAATCCATGTAAAAAGAACTAAGATCAATATTATCCTTTTAGAATGTAAAGCTTTCTTCTAAAATATGTGAAAAATTTTATGTGGATTTGACTGTGAACTTTTGATAAAGTGGATCGTACTGCTGTAAATATCGTAAATGGGTGCCGGTCTTTGGATTGCTTACTGAGGGAGACAATCCCATCAAATTTGAAGCCCCTGTACTAAAGAGATACACAATTCATAACAAAGGCCATTTGGCTCAAGCAGGCTAACGTGTCTCCCAGCAGCTTGCCTCGGATTTTCACGTTGTTACTTTGTTGCGGAATGCACTCATCTTTTGGGAAACTTACCATAAGCTGTTTCTGGCCCCTAGTACTCATTATCACTGAAATCTGACACTATTCATGCCCCTAACCTTATAATTATCAATAAACCAAAAGCTAAACCTAGGCCTATCTCTCACACTATATCTAAACCCAACGTATACAGGATACCTACAACCAAAGTTAATCCTAAATGAAAATCTAATCCTAAAATAATCCTACTTCTTAAAGGAAGTCTAACACTCACCCAAGCCCTGTTCATGTACCTGACAATTAACTGAATCCCTTACACTCACCTGAAACCGAATCCCCAATGTGTCCCTAAAATTAACCTTCAAACTAACCCTAACCCTACATCTAAACCTAACCCCTGTTAATTAACCTTAACCCTAACCCTAACCTGAATCTTTACTTTAAGAGAACAATGACTTAACAAATTTTTAAAACTAGCAAGTGTCCTAAACATAACCCTGAAAGAAAAACTAACCCTAATCCTAACATTAACGCTATCCATAGCCCTACTACTGAACCTAAACCTAAACTTAACAGTAGACCTAGCCCTCAATCTAACCCTAACCCTACCACTAGCAGTAACCCTCAATCTAACCCTAAACATCAACCTAGCAAATCCCTAACCAAAACACTAACCCTAAACCTACACATAACCCTAAGTATAGTAGTAAATGGAACCCTAAACCTAGCACTAACCGTAAAGCAATACTTAACCCTAACCTTAGCCATAGCCCTAAGCATAACTAAAACACTTCCTCTTATCTTAACTCTGTCAAAACACTTTCCCTGACCATAACACCTAATCCTAAATATAAAACTAAACCAAAACCCTGTTAACCTAACACTACCATCTATACCTAACCCTATATATAACAATAAGCCTAAGCCAAAACACTAAATCTAAATCCTAACCCAAAGCATCACATTAAACCTAACCTTAGAGTCTACCCTATCCTTAGACCTAAGCTGAACACGAACTCCAAATGTAACCATGGTGTCAAGCCTAGACCTAAACTGAAAACTGCTCTGAACTCTAATCCTGAACCTAACATTCTCCTTAGCCTGAGCTCAAACCTTAAACTGAAATCTAAACCTAACTCTACCCAGAACCCTGACCATAGCCCAATTCCTAGACCTAACACTAAATAAAACACCGACCCAGCCCTAGTTCTAAAATGAACAATATGCGTAACCTAGGCCTAGCACTAACAATAACACTAACCCTCATTCTAGCAGCAGTCCAAACATTAACATTAACTCTCACAGTAAATCTAAATCTAGACCTAAGCTTAATGGTAAACATAACCCTTACCTGACCTTGATTCCTAAGACTGAACCTAAAATTTAAACTAAACTCTAACTGGAAACCTAAATACAACCCTCACACTAATCCTCTAACTGTAATTCTAACCCTGAAATTAAACATCACCCTTTCTCCATAACCCTAATTCTAAAAATAACCCTAACATTAAACACTAAAATTAAATTCTAACTCTAACACACACTTTAAACCTAAAAGACATCTGCCCTAGCACTAGTGCTGGCCTAACCCAAACCTGAACTCCATCCCGAATCATGGTGCCAGCCCTAGCCCTAACACTAAGACTAGTCCTCAACTGAAACCTTGTCCTAACCCTAAAACTTAACCTAACCCTACACTTGCATGAGCTCTAACCCTAAACCAAAACCTTACCCCAACTTATTGCTAACACTAGCCCTAGCCCTAGCCCTAGGAAGATCACTAACACAAACATGACCCAGCCATAGCACTAACATGGACACTAAGTCTAAATCAGGCCTAGCCCTAACACTATGACTAACCCTAACTCTAGCCTTAGATGAAGCGCTAATAATAACCTTAACACAAAATCTAACCCTAGTCCTAATCTTAAAGCGAGACCTAACCCTTATCCTGATCTGGAAAACTAACATTGAACCTAAACATCACACTAACCTCTAACAGGAAACCTTACAGTAACTCTAAAACTCATGCTCTAATGGTCAACCTAACTGTAAAAATAAATCTAATACTCTGTCTTTGACCCTAATCCTAAAATATATCCTTATCCTTAAATACTAAAATTATAATCTGACCATAAACCTCATATTAAACCTTAAATAAACCTAATCCTAGCCCTGATTCTCACCCTATATCTAGCCTTATACAGAGGATTAAATATAACCCTAAACTTATTGCTAGACCTAACCCGGAACCTATCCCTAACCCTGACCCTAGAACAAAATCTAAACTGAGCCATAAACTGAATCCTACCCTAAATCATAGCCTGTCTCTATTAATACCCGTAAACCTATGTGTAAACTTAAACCTTAAACTAACCATAGCACTAAACATATCCCTAGCCATAGCACTGTCCCTAAAGCCCTTACATTAAGCCTAGCCCGAAACTTAAGCTAGTCCTAAACCTAAACTTAAACCTTTCCGTAGCCATAGACCTAACCCAAAAATGAAACCTGATGCTAACCCTAAACCTAACCCTAGCATTAGCCCTAGCCCTAACACTAGCCCCAATCCAAACCATAACCCTCCACCTAGGCCTACTTCTAATCCTAGCCTTGACCCTATCCCTCACCTAAACTTACAGTGCAGTGAAAAATTCTGACAACATCTAAGAAGATCCTGTCTGATGGGGTCCACAATAGGGGAAGGACGGCGAAAGTCAGCTTTCCAGGATATTGTCAAAGCCATCCCTTCTGGAAATTTGCTGTTTAATCAAATTGGAAATATCTGTTCCTGATGGATGAAAAGGGTACTTGTACAGATCATGTGGAACACAGGAGGTATGAAGCTTCACCAACTTTGAAGTAAGGTTGGAAATGGATGGCAAAACAGTTGGAACTGAGAATCAAAGCAATCAGTATGTGTCAAAACTGCCTTTCATATCTTTGTAGATGTCAGATTGTGGCTTCTAGGCTCATGGGTAGGGATGCACAAATTTCTAGGAATTGGCAATTGTGGGACTTAGGATGGCTGTAGAGAGTCTGGTAGGTTACAGGAACTGGGTGGTTTAGGGTGAGTGGTTAATGCATGTATAATTGCCTAGAACCAGTCTATTAGGGAACATCTGAAGGAAAACAGAGAGTTAGAGTTTTGGGAAAGTAATCGGAGCTTTTTATCAATCCATGTAAAAAGAACTAAGATGAATATTATCCTTTTAGAATGTAAAGCTTTCTTCTAAAATATGTGAAAAATTTCATGTGGATTTGACTGTGAACTTTTGATAAACTGGATCGTACTGGCTGTAAAATATTGTAAATGGTGACCTGTTTTAGGATTGGTTACTGAGGCAGACAATCCCAGGAAAGTTGAAGCACCTGTATCAAAGTGATACATATTGAAGAACAATGACCATTTGGCCCAAGCAGGCTAATGTGTCTCCTAGCAGCTTGCCTCGGACTTTCACGTTGTTACCTTGTTGTGGAATGCACACATCTTTTGGGAAACCTATGATATGCTGTATCTGGCCCCTAGTATTCATTTATCATTGAAATCTGACACTACTCATGTCCCAAACTTCATAATTATCAATAAACCTAACCCTAAACCTTGCCCTCTCTCTCACACTATATCTAAATCCGATGTTTACAAGATACCTACAACCAAAGTTAATCCTAACCAAAAATCTATTACTAAAATAATCCTAAATTTTAAAGGAAGTCCAATACTTACCCAAGCCCAGTTCATATACCTAAAAATTAACTGAAAGCCTTACACTCACCTGAAACCTAATCCCTAAAGTGACCCTAAACTTAAACTTCAAACTAACCCTAACTCTACATCTAAACCTACCCCCTGTTAACTAACCTTAACCCTAAACCTAACCCGAACATTTACCTTAAGGGAACAATGACTTAACAAATATTTAAACCTAGCAAGAATCCTAACCATAACCCTAAAAGAAAAACTAACAATAAACATAACCCTAATGCTAGGACCAGCCCTACTAATAAACCTAAAACTCAACTTAAGAGTAGGCTTCTCCCTGATTCTAACCCTAACCCTAACAGTAACCCGCAAAATAACCCTAAATATCAACATAGCACTAAACCTAACCCAAACATCAACCCTAATCCTAGACATAACCCTAAATGTCGTAGTAAACTGAACCCTAAACCTAGCACTAACCATAAACCGAATCCTAAACCTAACACTAGCCTTAGCCCTAAGTGCAACTCAAACACTTACTCCTTGCTTAACTCTGTCAGTAACACTTTCCCTGACCAGGACACCTGATCATAAACATAAAACTAAACCTAACCCCTGTTAACTAACACTACCTTCTATACCTAACCCTAACTATAACAATAAGCCTAACCCAAAACACTAAACCTAAGTCCTAACCCAAACCATCACATTAAACTTAACTTATAGCTTACTCTAGCCTTAGACCTAAGCTAAAACTGAACTCCAACCGTTACTCTGGTGCTAAGCCTATCCCTAAACCGAAACCTGGTCTGAACTCTAAATCTAAACCTAACCCTCTCCCTAGCCTGAGCTCTAACCCTAAAAGGAAATCTAACCCTAACTCTACCCAGAACCCTGGCCATAGCCCTATCCCTAGCACTAACACGAACACAAACACCGACCCGGCCCTAGCTCTAAAAAGACACTACATCTAGCCAAGGCCTAGCCCTATTACTAACACTAACCCTAATTCTAGCAGAAGCCAAAACACTAACATTAACTATGACGATAAATCTAACCCTAGATTTAATCTTAAAGCTAGACCTAATCCTTTTCCTGATCTTGAACACTAACATTGAACCTAAACATAAAACTAACTCCTTGCTGGAAACCTTACAGTAACCCTAAAACTTGTCTTCTAATGGTCAACCTAACTGTAAAAATAACTCTAACCCTCTGTCCTTAACCCTAATCCTAAAATATATCCCTATCCTGAAATACTAAAACTAAAATCTAACCCTAACCCACACATGAAACTTGAAATACCCCTAATCCTAGCCCTGACTCTCACCCTATATCTAGCACTCTACTGAGGCCTAAACCTAACCCTAAACTTATTGCTAGAACTAACCCAAAACCTATCCCTAACCCTGACACTAGAACAAAATCTAAACCGAGCCGTATACTGAAAAATACACTGAACCATAGCCTGTCACTATGAATAGCCTTAACCCTATATCTAAATCTAAACCTAAAACTAAACCTAGCACTAAACATATCCCTAGCCATAGCACTATCCCTAAAGCCCTTATGTTAAGCCTAGCCCGAAACTTAAGCTAGTCCTAAACCTAAACTTCAACCTTTCCATAGCCCTAGACCTAACCCGAAATCTAAACCTGATGCTAACGTTAAACCTAACCCTAGCACTAGACCTAGCCCTAACGCTAGCCCCAATCCCAACCATACACCTCCACCTAGGCCTACTCCTAATCCTAGCCCTGTCCCTATCCCTCACCTAAACATACAGTGCAAGTGAAAATATCTAAGAAGTTCCTGTCTGATGGGGTCCACAATAGGGGAAGGACTGTTAAAGTCAGCTTTCCAGGATATTGCGAAAGACATCTCTTGTGGATATTTACTCTTTAATCAAATTGGAAATATCTGTTCCTGATGGGTGAAAAGGGTACTTGTAAAGATCATGTGGAACGTAGGAGGGATGAAGCCTCACCAACTTTGAAGTAAAGTAGGAAATCGATGGCAAAACAGTTGGAACTGAGAATCAAAAGTAAAGAGTATGTGTAAAAATGCCTTTCCTATCTTTGTAGATGTCAGATTGAGGTTTGTAGGCTCATGGGTGGGGTGGCACAAATTTCTTGGAATTGGCAATTGTGGGACTTAGGATGGCTGTGGAGAGTCTGGTGGGTTACAGGAACTGGGTGATTTAGGGTGGGTCGTTAATGAGTGTATAATTGCCTATATCCTAGTCTATTAGGGAACATCTGAAGGAAAACAGGGAGTTAGAGCTTTGAGAAATTAATCTGAGCTTTTTACCAATCCATGTAAAAAGAACTAAGATCAATATTATCCTTTTAGAATGTAAAGCCTTTTGTACAATATGTGAAAAATTTCATGTGGATTTGACTGTGAATTTTTGATAAAGTGGATCCTACTCCTGTAAAATATTGTAATTGGTTACCTGTCTTTGGATTGTTTAATGAGGCAGAAAATCCCAGGATAGTTGAAGCACATGTATTAAAGTGATACAAAATTCAGAACAAAGGCCATTTGGCCAAAGCAGGCTAATGTGTCTCCTAGCAGCTTGCCTCGGACTTTCACATTGTTACCTTGTTGCGGACTGCTCTCATCGTTTGGGAAACCTACCATATGCTGTGTCTGGCCCCTTGTACTCATTTATCACTGAAATCTGACACTACTCATGCCCCAAACTTCATAATTATCAATAAATCTAACCCTAAACCTAGCCCTCTCTTTCACACCATATCTAAACCCAACATTTACAGGATACCTACAACCAAAGTTCATCCTAACTGAAAATCTAATCCTAAAATAATCCTAAATTTTAAAGGAAGTCCAATACTTACCCAAGCCCAGTTCATATACCTAAAAATTAACTGAAAGCCTTACACTCACCTGAAACCTAATCCCTAAAGTGACCCTAAACTTAAACTTCAAACTAACCCTAACTCTACATCTAAACCTACCCCCTGTTAACTAACCTTAACCCTAAACCTAACCCAAACATTTACCTTAAGGGAACAATGACTTAACAAATATTTAAACCTAGCAAGAATCCTAACCATAACCCTAAAAGAAAAACTAACAATAAACATAACCCTAATGCTAGGACCAGCCCTACTAATAAACCTAAAACTCAACTTAAGAGCAGACCTATCCCTGAATCTAACCCTAACCCTAACAGTAACCCTCAAAATAACCCAAAATATCAACCTAGAATTAACCCTAACCCAAACATCAACCCTAATCCTAGACATAACCCTAAATATAGTAGTAAACGGAAACCAAAACCTAGCATTAACTGTAACCCGAATCCTAACCCTAACAGTAGCCTTATTGCTAAGCATAACTCAAACACTTTCTCCTAGCTTAACTCTGTCGGTAACACTTTCCCTGACCAGGACACCTGATCGTAAACATAAAACTAAATCTAACCCCTGTTAACTAACTCTACCTCCTATACCTAACCCTAACTATAAAAATAATCCTAACAAAAAACAAAACCTAAGTCCTAACCCAAACCATCACATTAAACCTAACCTTATACCTTACTGTAGCATTAGAACTAAGCTAAAACAGAACTCAAACCATTACCCTGTTGCTAAGCCTATCCCTAAACTGAAACCGGGTCTGAACTCTAAATCTAAACCTAACCCTTTCCCTAGCCTGACATCTAAACCTAAAATGGAATCTCACCCTAACTTTACCAGGAATTCTGGCCATAGCCCTATCCCCAGCACTAACACTAACTCAAACACTGACCCAACACTAACACTAAAATGAACACTATATCTAACCCAGGCCTAGCCCTATCACTAAAACTACACCTCAATCTAGCAGTAGCTGAAGCACTAACATTCACTCTGACAATAAACCTAAACTTAGAGCTGAGCTTGATGCTAGACTTAATTCTTAACTGACCTTGATACCTAAGACTAAACCTAAAATTAAAACTAAACTCTAACTGGAAACCTAACACTAACCCTAACACTAATCCTCGAACTGTAAACCTAACCCTAAAATTAACACTAAACCTCTCTCCATAACCCTAATTTTAAAATTAACCCTAACATTAAGCACTAAAATCAAACTCTAACCCTAACACTCACTTTAAACCTAAAATAACTCTACCCTAGCCCTAGCCCTAGCCTAACCCAAACCTCAACTCCAACCCTAACCTTTGTGTCAGCCCTAGCCCTAACCCTAAGACTAGTCCTCAACTGAAACCTT
>PVKS010029315.1:0-25513 GCA_004027875.1 Aplodontia rufa | reverse complement strand
AATATCCAGAATATTTACACATTTTATACACATTTTATATTATTTTGTTAAAATCTTGTAAGGTTGTTCAAAAATAAAAAAAAAAAAAAAGAAAATCTGAATCATCTCTGCCAGTGTAATCATCTTCTCAGAGCCAGAGAAGTATCACTCCATCTACACCAGACCTCAATTTTTTGTTATCTATCAATCAAAATGCAAACTTTGGTGTATCCATATTGGGCTACTATACGAGGGTACAATTACTCAAAATACCCAGAATCCCTGAGTGGGACTATAGTTGGGAAGCTCCTAAATTTCTGACTGAATCAGGTATGTGCTGGGTTGGGAGGGTGGTGTCATTGGAATAATGATCATGCACTACTCATGCACTTCTCATATAGAAGTATGTATGCTTCCTTGGTAACATAAAATAATATTACTATAAAATATTTATATAAATATACATTTGATATAAATATTTCATATATAATATATACATTATTTTATATAAATACATATTATAATATAAAATAATTTCCTGCAAAAGGAAAATTAGCTGCAAAGTAAGATAAGATATAAATACAAGATATTGGATAGAAGATGACGGCCACCCCAGCAGCAGTGACTCCAAGACGCTCCTGAGAGTCACCTCACACTGCAGGACTGCACATGGATTCCCATGGTAGAACGAAGCTCCCAGTGTGGGCGAACATTACCCCCCCCACGCTAATTTTTTAACTCCAAAGAAACAGTGTGGAGCATTAATGAAAATAAAGGAGGAAGTTTGTAGCACCCATGTGACTGGCCCCACACCTGGGGGGAGGGGAGCTTCCCCGAAGGGGAGGAAACGAAGCAAGTTTCCTAATCAAATACCCTAATCGGGCCTCGAACTCCCTGATCTGACTGCTCTTCATATACACGAACTTGGAATTAAGCTCAGGAATTAAATGCTCACATTAGCAAACTTACAGCAGTTCCTGCGAGCGGCAGCAGCAGGCGCCTGATTGTGACGTTTTCCTGAGGGCGGGGCCGGCTGCTCAGCAAAAAACGATCTTGGGGTCTCAGCCGCCGTGGTCAGAAAACCAGAATCTAAAACGGAGCAAGGGAGCGAGTTTCCTAACCACGTACCCTAACCCAGCCGGGTGGGAACTCCCTCATCTGACTGCTCATAATTTATTTAATCTTGCATGAAACGCTGGGAATTAATTGCTCACATTAGCGAACTGGTAGCTGTGTGTGCAGCGGCCGGCGGCCGTTGTGACGTGTCCCTGAGGGTGGGGCGAGTCGCCCAGCAGCATTACAGGGCCTCAATCCCTGAGACCAGAAACAGAAGTTACCATCTCCCCACCGACTGACCGTCTGCCCTGGGGGCTGTAGCAAACTGCGATTCACCTCTCCAGCTCCCAAACCTCTGGGTTGGCGACCTTCTGCGGTTTGGTCCATCCCCCTTTCCACCCAAATAGGAGGAGCCTGTGAACAGAGCTTGTTACAGGAGGGAACATCCCTCTGTAGGGGATCCTCTGCTTTAGCCTCTCCTTGAAATCTGCCTCAGGAAGCTTTGAATATATGGGGCAGCTCGGGCTTCACTTTAGCATCTGAGCTCTTTGCATACCCTAGGCTGCATAGGCCTGAACCTCTCTAGCAGGGCACCTCCTAGTGCTTGCAACGGAGAATCACATAAGCACTGGCACGTTCTGGTCCATTTTCTGAGGGTTTCAATCAACCTCACAGAGCAGCTCTTAGGACTCCTGAAGATCACAAGACACGCAGAGTGAGTCACCAGTGATCCTGAGGAAGCGAGTCTCAGGCTAGCCAATCTCCTTGGATCAGTCAGAGACCCACGCATCTACATTAGGATCACTCGATTGTCTACAACTTCTGAGCCCCAGGTCCAAGAAATAGTTAGAGTGTGGATTGGCAGAAAGCAACCATCTTAGGATTACAGCCCAAGGAATACCCCTTTGCAACAGAAAATTTTGAGGAGATCCTCTAAGAAAATACAGGCCACCGGACTCAACCAATCTGCTTCTCCCCAAACAAGCTCAACTCTGAAGAATCCCGATCTTGATGTCAGATTTGCAACACCCTATGATACATACCTCCTGATCTAAGGGCCAGAAAATCTCAGAACTGTACCAACTAGTTTTGTGGGGTTTTTTCTTTTTCATTTCTTCATTTTTTTATTTTATTATTTTTTAAAAATTTCTAGATTTTTTTTAAACGGGAATCCAGCTGGAAAATAATATTTTTAAATTTTTAACATTACTGTGGGTTTTGGGGTTTTTTTTTTCTTTTCCTTCTTTTTCCTCTGCTCATTTCTTGCCCTACAATTAATACTGAATTTTGGAGTCGGTGGATGTAAATACTTATCTGTGTGTATGTATTGGTGGTTGGCTCTTATTTCTTTAGGTCTTATTGAACCCTACTGCTAACTTCTTTCTCCACTGTACTCTGGTAATCCCTAAATATAAGCATCTTTCTCTCATTCTTACCTCAAGTCTTTACCCTACCCGCACCCCAGTCCTATGTTTTCCTTAGTCCTAATAAAATAACCTACTCCCCCCTAATCCCTAGTTCCCCTATACTCTATAACAGGTGTGATTTTATACCTCCCCAATTCATTTCCTAGATTTATTAGTCAATCCTTCTACCCAATTTCAGAGAAACCCTAATATTTGAAGAAACTGACATGCTTCAAAACGGCTACTTGCTTGGTATCATACTACACAGTGAGTGTTCTCTCAAAGAAAGCTGCCTCTATTGGTGCTAATCATCAGCTACTCTGTTTTAGTTGAAACAGACTAATATTTGCACCTATAGCCTATCAAATTCTCACAGAACCGTCTGGCATCTTTAGGTCTATCTTGACCAAATAGCTCCTCTTCACAACGAAGCAAAGTCATAAGAAGCCCCAATTTCTCCAACAAGAGAAACAAGGCTGAAATAAAAGACAAGGTCTCGGACTCAGAAAATGAGGAAAAGGGGAAATAACTCTCCTCAAACCCAGAGCTCTCCACCTAAGGACCCCATAACGGGGGCCCTAAATGAAAACCAAGGACATTGTGTCAGCATTATGATTAGTAATGCAATCAAAGAGTTGAGAGAGGAAATAAGGAAAGAGATCAAAGTGCAATTTCAAGAGATGAGAGACAAATTCTGCAGAGAAATTAAGGATCAATTCCAGGAGATGAAAGATCAGTTGTACAAGGATATCGACATTCTGAAAAAAGATGTAGCACAGCTATCAGGATTGAAAAACACAGTTAACCAATTCAAATCTTCACTGGAAGACACCAACACCAGAGTAAACTCCACTGAAAATAGAACTTTCAGCCCTTGAAGAATCAGACAATGAGGATCGCCTAAACAATGCAGAAATCAAAGAAGAAAAACAAGATAAACAGCTTATTTTACATAATCACCACTTCCAAGTAATATTTGATGAGATGAGGCTTAATAATAACAGCAAACAAGGGGATTCAGGAATCTTTTAAGCAAAATCATGAGTGAGAACTTTCTTCATTTTGCTATTGAGCTGGAATACCACATCCAAGATGCTTATAGAACACCAAATAGACCTAATCAGTGGAGAAACTCACTAAGACATATAATTTACAAATTGAATAACAGAGAAATTAAAGAGAGTATTCTAAAAGCTGCTAGAAGAAAGCCCCAAATCACATTCAGAGGCAAACCAATTTGAATCACTACGGATTTTTCAGAACAAACAATGAAGACTAGAACAGCTTGGAACAATATCTTTCAAGTGTTAAAAAATAACAACTTTCAACAAAAGATAATATATCCAGCAAAACTCAGCTTCAAATTCGAAGGGGAAATTAAATACTTTAATGATAAACTCATGCTTGCAACATATGTGAAGACTAATCCCGCTCTACAGAGAATTCTCAAAGATGTTCTCCATTCAGAAGATAATGCCAATGATATGCTAAATCCTTAAACAAGGGCGAGCCAATAGTCATACTATACAAAAACTGACTTTCAAAATGACTCAAAATTCTGTAATAGATACAAAGTCTGTGAATCAGCCTCCCATATCTATTCTATCCTTGAATGTGAACGGTCTCAATGCCCCAATTAAAAGACACAGAGTGACCCACTGGATCAAAAAACAAAATCAAACGATATCTTGCCTGCAAGAGACACATTTGACGCTCAAAAATAGACAAAGGCTGAAAGTGAAAGGTTTGCAAAACATCTACCAGGCCTGTGGCCCAAAAAAGCAAGCTGGTGTCGCGATTCTAATTTCTGACAAAATTAATTTCCAACTAAAACTAGTCAGAAAGGATAAAGAGGGACACTTTATCATACTAAAAGGGACAGTTCACCAAGAAGATATAAGGATAATCAACATTTATGCCTCCAATTACAACCCCCCCAAATATATGGAAAAAATGCTTAAGGACATTAATGCCCTCATTGATCTCAACACAATAATCCTGGGGGACTTCAACACACCACTATCAACTCTAGACAGATCATCAAAACAAAAAATCAATAAAGACATCGCCAATCTGAACTACTCTATTAAATCAATCGGGCTCAACAGACATTTACAGAATATTCCATCTTAAGACAGCTGAATTTACCTTCTTCTCATCAGCCTATGGATCCTTCTCTAAAACAGACCACATCCTAGTTCACCAGGATAATCTTAGCAAATATAAAAAAGTGGATATAATCCCATTTCTATCAGATCATAATGCTATGACATTAGCAATCAACAATAAGAGAAACAACAGAAACTATTCAAATACTTGGAAATTGAATAATTACCTCTTAAATGAAGGATGGGTAAAAGAGGAAATGAGAACAGAGATTATGAAGCTTTTGAGATTATGAAGCTTTTGGAATTGAACAAGAATGAGGAAACAACATACCGAAACCTCTGGGACAGTATGAAGGCTTTCTTAAGAGGTAAATTTATAGCACTGAGTGTATACATCAAAAATCTAGAAAGAGAGCAGATTAATAGCCTTATGCTTCAATTCAAACGACTACAAAAGGAGGAACAGTCCAACCCTAAATCTAACAGAAGACAGGAAATTACCAAAATCAGAGCTGAAATCAATGAAATTGAGAACAATAAAGCTATTCAATCTATTAACAAATCTAAGAGTTGGTTCTTTGAAAGAGTAAACCAAATCGACAGACCCCTTGCCAAACTCACCATAAGGAAGATCGAAATGAAGCAAATCAACAAAATCAGAGATGAAAATGGGGATATCACCACAGACCCATCCAAGATCCAGAAGATTATCAGAACCTATTTTGAAAACTTATAATCTGCCAAATTTGATAACCTCCAGAACATGGTCAGGTTTTTAGACACACACGATATCCCCTCCTTAACACAGGAGGACATTGAAAACCTCAACCATCCTATCACAGAAAGCAAAATTGAAGCAGCAATCAAATCTCTCCCAAAAAAGAAAAGCCCAGGTCCAGATGGATATACGGCAGAATTCTACCAAGCCTTCACAGAAGAACTAACATCGATCCTCTTCAAGCTCTTCTAGGAAATTGATAGAGCGGGATCACTCTCAAACATTTTTTATGAAGCAAATATTACAATGATTCCAAAGCCCAAAAAATACATGTCAAGGAAAGAAAACTACAGACCAATTTCCCTGATGAACATTGATGCAAAAATCCTTAATAAAATTTTAGCTAAAACTGACAAAAAAGCACATTAAAAAGATAATTCATTATGATCAAGTGGGCTTCATTCCAGGAAAACAAGGCTGGCTCAATATAAGCAAATCAATAAATGGAATTCACCACATACACAGAATTAAAAACAAAAATCATATAATCATCTCAATTGATGCAGAGAAAGCATTTGATAAAATTCAACACCACTTTATGCTCAAAACTTTGGAAAAGATAAGGATCAAGGGAAGATACTTTAACTATGTCAGATCCATTTATGACAGACCCATAGCCAACATTATCTTCAATGGAAAAAAACTGAAAACATTTACACTGAATTCAGGTACAAGACAAGGCTGTCCACTATCCCCACTCTTGTTCAATATAGTCCTTGAAACCCTTGCCAGAGCTATCAGGGAAGACAAGGAAATCAAAGGTGTTTGTATAAGAAAAGAGGAAGTTAAGTTATATCTATTTGCTGATGACATGATTCTATAACTAGAAGACGCAGTAACATCAGCCAGAAAACTCTGAGAACTTATAGGTGATTTTAGCAAAGTAGATGGCTACAAGATCAACTCCAGCAAATCACTAACATTTCTTCACTCCAGCAACAAATCCGCAGAAGACGAAATTAGGAAATCCCTCCCATTCACCATCATTTCCAAAAAAATGAAATGCTTGGGCATTAAGCTTACAAAGGATGTTAAGGACCTCTACAAAGAAAACTATCAAACACTAAAAATAGAAATTACAGAAGACCTGAGTAGATGGAAAAGCATTCCATGCTCATGGTTAGGCAGAATCAATATAATAATGATGGCCATTCTACCCAAAGCCCTATACAGATTCAATGCAATCCCCATCAAGGTACCTACGACATTCTTCAGAGATATAGAAAAAGCAATTCTCAAGTTCATATGGAATAACAGGAGACCCAGACTAGCCAAAACATTACTCTATAGAAAGGAAGAAATAGGGTGTATCTCAATCCCTGATCTGAAATTATATTACAGAGCCGTAGTAGCAAAGACAGCATGGTATTGGTATCAAAACAGAACCCTTCGGTGGAACCGAATAGAAGATCCTGAGACAAACACCCATATCCTTAACTATTTGATATTAGATAAAGGGGGCAAAATCATAGTGTGGAAGAAAGATAGCCTGTTCAACAAATTGTGTTCGACAAACTGGACAGCCATATGTAGACAACTGAAGCTGGATCCTTATCTTTTGCACCGCACAAAAATTAAATCAAAATGGATCAAAGACCTGTATATTAAGCCTACAACTTTAAACTTACTAGAAAAAGAAGTAGGGTCAACACTACAGGACATAGGAGTCGGCAGGGCCTTCCTCAACATAATTCCCATGGTTCAAGCAGTAAAGTGAAGAATAAATGAATGGGATGCAATTAAACTAAAAAGTTTTTACACAGCTAAAGATCTAGTCAAGAGCATCAAGAGAGAACCTACAGAATGGAAGAAAACTTTTGCCTGCTACACCTCGAACAAAGGGCTAATATCCAGAATATACAGGGAACTAAAGAAACTACAGTCCAAACTCACAAATATTCCAATCAATAAATGGGCTAAAGAACTCAAAAGGAACTTCTCTCCAGTGGAAGTCCAGAAAGCCCATAAATATATGAGAAAATGCTCTACATCGTTAGTTATAAGGGAAATGCAAATCAAAACTTCAATGAGACACCACCTTGCTTCTTTTAGAATGGCAAAAATGAAGAATACAAACAACGACAGATGCTGGAGGGGCTGTGGGAAAAGAGGAACACTGTTACACTGCTGGTGGGGCTGCAAACTGGTTCAGCCACTATGGAAAGCAGTGTGGAGAATCCTCAAAAAATTAAGAATGGAACCACCTTATGACCCAGCTATCCCACTCCTGGGTATTTTCCCAAAAGAGTTAGCATCAGTGTATTATAGTGATGTGGCTTCATCAATGTTTACAGCAGCTCAATTTACTATAGCTAGACTATGGAACCAACCCAGATGCCCCTCACTCGACAAGTGGATTAAAAAACTTTGGTACATATGTACAATGGAATACTACTCGGCCATTAGAGAAGACAATATTATGGCTTTTGATATCAAATGGATAGGGATGGAAAGAATTATGCTTAGTGAAGTATCCCAACCTCAGAGACTCAAGGGCCGAACGGTTTCTCTCATCTGTGGATGCTAGAATATATGGGGAAGCAGTAGGGTAGACGGCTAACCTAACAATACTTCAAATTGAATGACTCTCAGAGTAATAGGGGGATGGCTCCCTAGGATACTTGGAGGCGTAGGGAGGGGGATGGTGAGGGGAGAGGGTGTATGAAGAACTCATAGGAGACTGGAGAGTGGGAATATGGGGGAACCATCCCAGAAGCCAATGTCATTCCTCCACGAGATACCCATTTAACGCATGAGTTCTTCTGGGGGAAACTGCAACAGGTGAAACCCAAGGCGGTCATCCATATTTTCGCATTACCCCTGGATAATAAAGTATATATACATTGATTACTGTTGGTATGATAATGTTTCCCCCTCAATTGTATCTCTATATACTTCTAATAAAAAAATAAAAAAATAAATACAACATATCAAAATTATGAAAACTTTTTCTCAAAATTGAATTTTTAGGACAAATAGAATATTAACAAAGCTGCGTTTTTCACATTTCAGATGTATGTTTACAATTAGCATCTGTCTTAAATCTTTTAAATATAACTGGGTAAATAAACAATACTCTAATTTTTCAGAAGAGGAGCACAGAGGTAAAGGAAAAGTGTAAAAATTGAAAAAAGAAGAAGACTCCCCTCTAAGGTTCAGAACAAAGGAAGGATGCAGTCTCTTGGCATTTTCATTCAAAACAGTACTGAAATCCTAGGTGGAGAAAGTAGATAAGAAAAGATAAAAGGTATCCAAATAAGAAAGGAAGGAGTAAAATTATATCTGTTCACAGATAACATTATCTTATATGTAGACAACCCCAATGATTTCACACACACAACCTGTTAGAACTAACAAAATCAGCAAAGCTACACAAAAATCATAGGTGTTAAAATCCCCTCTCAACAATCTCTGAAAAGAAAATTAGGATGACAATCTCATTTGCAGGAATATCAAAAAGGAATAAAATATTGAGGAATAAACAAAGGTGACAAAATTCATACACACTGAAAACAACAAAATATTGATATAAGAAATTTGAAGACACACAAATAAATGGAAAATCATGCTATGATCATTAAAAAAAATTTCTTAAAATACCCTTAGTACACAAAGCAAGTCTTATAAATCTCTGTCAAAATTCCAATGGCATTTTTTGCACAAACAGAAAAAAGTCCCTAAAATATCTAAGGAATAGTCAAAATAATCTTGAAAAAGAAAACTAAAACTGGAGGCCAACAACTCCAGATTTCAAAACATGCCACAATGCCATAATGTTCAAAACAGTATGGTACCAGCATAAAGAAAAATATTTAGAGCAAGGAACATAATAGAGCCCAGAAATAAACTCACATATGTGGCCAAATGTTCATGGACAAGGATGCCACAGAAACACTCCAGAGAAAGGAAATTTCGTCAAGAAATGGTGGTGAGAATGCCAGATAGTCACTTGTGAAAAAAAAAAAAAAAAGATTGCAGATAGAACATCCTCAAGAAATTTAAAACAGGACTGTCATAAGAGCTGGCAATCCCTCTTCTGAGTATATGTATCCAAAAGAATTGAAAGCAGGGTCTCTAAAAGACATTTGCTATGATGAGGCTTAACTTATTTTGTGGATATCTATGCATGCATCAATATCCAACAATTCCTTCCAATATGTAAGACTATGTTGAACCAATTCAGAAAATAAATAAGTAAAAAGTTAAAGATATCCATATTCTTTGCAACATTATTCACAGCAGTCAAAAGGCTGACACAATCTAAATGTTAATTTGTTGGTGAATGGATAAATAAAATGTATTATATACATATCATGGAATTTTATTAAGCTTAAGAAAAATTTGCTATTTGCTGTAACGGATGAAACTAAGAGCATGATGTTAAGTAAAATAATCCAGTCACAAAAGAAAAATTCTTCATGATTACATTTGTAGGAGGCATTTATAGTACTTGAATTCTTTGAAACAGAAATTGGAATGGAAGCTGGCAAGGCTAGGGGATTAGAAAAAGGGTGGTTGTTCAATGGGTTACAGTTTTGTAAGATGAAAACATTCTAGAGATCTACTGCATAACCAGATGCATAGAGTTAACATCACTATAACACACACTTAAAATTAGTAAGACGGTGAATTTTATGTTATGTATTTTTTCACAATAAAAAAGGGAGAAACCTTTCCAAACAAAAGTTTGGAAAGAGCAATGTGAAGTAAGGAGTATTTCCAAATGGACCACAAGACCTCCTTCCACTTCCCTACTGTAGGCTCTGTGAACCACAAAGTATCCAGAAAACCTCAAGTAAAAATTGGCTAGGAGAAAACCTCAAATTGTATTACTCTTCATATTGTTCATGTTTGTCTGGGGACTGTGTAGCAAGAAAATAATGTGAAATTTGAGTAGCTGTGCAGTACTACATTTTTCAGTTTATTAACTCGTGACCAAATAAGGGTATTGTTAAGTAGCAGCATCCCTAAAGAAAAGAGGAACAATGAAATACCACATCCTTGAATGACCCCTTTCTTTTCCCAAAAACCTAGCCAAGTTAAGAGAGCAATGAGCAAGCCTGGGCTAGAAAGTCCAGATACACACTATCTTGAAGGACACTGGCTTTTTCTTATACACCCTGGAAACTAGAGCAAGTTAGTGTTATCTGTACAAACCTACTTCCTTGATTGTAAGCCAGGATAGTTGCTCCTTGAGATGCTGTCATACAAGCTAACTAATGCTGATAGTATCATTGCTTCAGCAGTTTAAGATATAAATCCTCTCTCTGAGTGGGGACAGTGCGGAACTATGGGGCTGTGTAAAGGGTATGTGTCACTCATCCAGCTGGCCACCAATGGACAGAATACCATGAGGGACAGGAGGCACTTCTTGGCAAAACACCATAGGAACAGAGGTGCTAGCCTCTCACTGCTGAAATCTTCGAACAGTCTGTTATAGATTTCCCATGCTATCACTAGGCACTTTCTTTGGCCTCTCTGCAACCTACCCAACTGCCCTGGCACAACTGAACTCTTTGTCAAATTTGAATTTTCATTTTTTCCTAAAACAAACCAAAAGTCAATAAATTAATTAAAAAGTCCCTTTACTTAAAATCAAGGGATGGATTCATATTACTAATAAGCAATAGCAAAATGATCTTGGCATTGGGAATTATATTGTCATGATCTATGAAAGCTAAAAGGAAAAATAATATTTGAAATAGAAATAGAATAATTAAATGCCCAAATGGCTAAATCTCTACTTCTGGGACAATTATTTGATCCGAAACCTTTAAAAATCATTATCTGGGGGCTGGAGCAGTGGCTCAGTGTTTGGAGCGCTTGCCTGGATGCACAAGGACCTAGGTTCAAACCCCAGCACCAAATATACAAGTAAGTGTCAGAGAAATAAAGGCCAGATGAAAAAATAAATAAAAATTGATTCATTCTCTCTCTCTCTCTCTCTCTTTAAAAAACATCACCTTGTGTATGTGTATATATTTCACTTGATTATATGGTTTTTGAACCTATGCTTCCAGAAAAACATAAATAAAACCCTGACCATGTCACATCTCTGCCTAAAAGATCATAAAGATTGCCCATCAATCACAATGTCCAAGATCCTTAGGATGACATGTGAAATGCTGATCTGGTCCACATTAGCCTACTTTGCTTCTACTCCCTGCCTTGCATTGTATTTTCTAGCAAAACAACCATGTTTCCTGATTTTTATACTTGATTCTACATCATCTCCTTTTATGGTTTGGATCTTTAATATCCCCCAAAGGCTAATGTTGACTGGTGACCTGTTTGGATTATGAGAGTTGTAACTTCACTGATGTATTAATAAATCTTATGGATTAATAATTTTAAAATACTTCTATCTGATAAGTGTAGGCGGTGGGGCAAGGCTGGATGAAGCAGGCTCAATGGATCATGTCCTGGTCAGTATCCTGTCCCTGGATCCTCTCCTGCACCCTCCGCTTCCTGGCTGCTTTCCTTTGCTATGTCCTTCCATCATGATGTTCTGCCTCACTTCAGGCCTAGAGCAATGTAGTCAGCAGACCATGGATTGAATTTCGGAAACTGTGAACCCCAAATAAATTTTTCCTCCTCTAAGTTGTTGTTAGGTATTTTGGTCATAGTGACGAAAAGCTGACTAATACGCCTCCCTTCCTACTGCCACTCTTCTGCATCTAAAGCTCATTCTTTCTAGATACTACTTATAAGTTTTCAACTATTTTAGGAATCTCCTACATCATTCCATATGTCAAGCTAAATACCTTCCCCTGGGTTACACACAGAAAAAGGTGTGAAACTGTCAAGTGCTGAGTCACAGGAAACCCAAAGCCTGGCTTTTTGTCTTTTCATCACTGGGACTTCAAATGAATTACTCACTTAACCTTCTTAAGTTTCAGTGTCTTTATCTGTATTATAGGAATAAAAATATTATCTACTTAATAAAGTTAAAAACTGAAATGAAATGAAGCTTCAGGGTTGCTATAGATCATTATATACCTGTTTCTCCATTCTACTCTGAAGTCTCCTTAAGGTGAAATTAATAAAATTTTCAATATATAGTTTTTGACAAAACCTCTTTTCTTTTGCATATCTAACATTACTTTTAGTTAGAATACAAGAAATTAGATGGTGTCAAATAGTAGATAATATAAAACGGAAAAATCATAACTATGTAGATTTTTCTCAAGTTTTAATTTTCTTCAGGTATTTTTCTAAATGTGTTTAAATATGTTTGGATATTTTTATTTAAATTGCCTTGAATAATAAATTTCAGAGACATATAACTGAAATTTATCATCACTGGAATATTACTCCTCTGAACATAATTAAGCTGTGAAATCTGTTTAGGTCCACTGGGAAAAATTAATTTGTTTTACATTTTTTTAAATTATCATGTTTTCACTTTATGTAATCATAAAGAAAAAAATGACTATCACTTCAATCTAGGCACAAATAAAAATGGATGCAAAACTGAGATTTATTCAGCCATTTCCCACTATCGCCATGAGCAACTGCTGTCAACATTCCTCTCTAATCTTTATTATTTATCACCAGCTTCCTTCCAATTCTGGCCTGGCCATTCATCAGTCTTCCCACACCTCTAACTCAGCCCACTTACAGCCACTTCACTCTCAGCAGATGATTTCATTTCATATTTACATGAGAGAATAAATATTATAACACTTTCTGCTAAAGTGACTGTGCTCCTGCTCTTGACTGCAGTACTTGGCTCCTGGCTCTTCTAGCCACCTCTGTCTCAAGATGTCAATTGCTCTTTCTGTCCCTTCAACCTTTCTCACTATAATTTCTTGAATTCTATCTACAAAAAGGTTCAAGCCTGCTGGTCCTTAAATACCTTTCATTCAATCCTCTTTATTCCTCCAGCTCCTGCCTCATCTCCATTCATTTCCTCCCAGTATGTGTTGAAAAATAAACCTGCGTTCCCTTCAGACGTTCTAATTCCCACTCATTTCTGTGTCACTGTACTTCTGGTTTCTGCTCTCATCATGCCACTGAAATTATATTTTCATCCATAGCATCCTAATTTCAAACTGGTGTTTACCATATAATAAATATTAGCCTCTCCTCTTCTCATAGTCTTGTGAAAACATCATTGTTGAAGCATTCAAATTTCAAGATGTTCATTTGTGTTGATGGTGCCTTAAAGAACTGCAGTGCAGAACGTGAAGTGATTCAGGGCTGCACTCCAGCAGCTCAAAATGAAGGCCCTTGTAGGATCAGTGCAGAAGCCTGACTTGAATCATTCTGGTGGAAAGACTGTTGATTTTTTAACTAATACATTGTTCATGTGCAATTGACTAAGCTAATGCTTTGTCTTCATAGGAAATGGCCATTTACACTGAGTTGTGCTTAGGTTTGCTTACATAAGAACTCGGGGCACTCAGACCTTCTCAGCCTAAAGATTCCCAATAGATTACTTGAACAGCCTGCTCCATCTTTCAGTAGACTCTAACATTTTGGGTCACTTCTAAAATGTTATTTATTTATCTTCCAAGACACTATTTTCTTCTAATTTTTCCCATTTCCATCCATTCATTTTCAGTCTCTAAATACTTGTTTTCCCAGTGTATATTCTCAATTTTTTTCCTGTACAGGTTCTACCTAAGCTACAATAAGGTTTCATATTTTATCTATTCACTAATTGCTTCCCAGACATTTATACAAATTCTACCTATTTATTTTACATGCCTCCATTCTCTATTACTTGAATTTATAACACTTTTAAACATAAAATAAATGGAGTTATTTTAATTATCTATTTATTTCTATATTTTCAGTGTTTATAGGATAATACCCAGAATTCTTGTCAGCCATCCCAAATTCTTTAGGATCAAGGTAAAAGTTAGTAATTTCCCAGACCCATACCCTGGAGCTCTCCACAATTCTCATGTCTCTCATGCCCTTTGTGTGCAATGCCTTACCTCAGATTGTCTTTCCTTATGAAATATGTGTTTTCTCCACAGACCACAAAGTGAAATCCTATACTCAAGTTCCAAAGCAAATTCAAATTTAAAATTTGTGGCCCTATCCCTCCCCTCTGATAGAATTAATCACGTTCTAATTTCTGTTCCCTTCTTATAACTACAGCCTTAGAAATAAAAAATGCAGTCAATGCAATGAAGAACATTTAGCAGAGGTCAAACAAGATTTTTCAAAGAGTTATTTGTTATCATATACTAATGCCATATAACTACATCATCAAAAACATGTATAGTAATCTCAAGGATATTTCTGTACAAATAGAAATAAAAGAAACACCCAGTTGGGAGATTCTAAAACCAGAACAGCTATGCAAATAATTTAACTATAATCTACCTAGGAATATGCATCACAAAAGATGTCTAAATCTTTACAGACTGAAGTCTGAAGCATATTTAAAATTTTTAAGTTCCAAAGAACTGGGCAGATTTACAAGATTCATGTACAAGAAAATAATATAAGAATATGTATTCTAAATTTATCTACAATTTAAATGCATTTAGGTTCAAAAATGCAGCAGGGGTTTGCAAAGAACTTTACATACAAATTCCAAAATGGACATGGAAAAGTGAAATCTTGAGTAAGGCCATGACTCTTTAAAAAAAGGATAAAAAGGTGGTGAGAATTTCCCTACTGGATATTAAAACTTAATGTAATGCTATAGATTTTAATTTAAAATAATAATTCAGACACAAATAACTAAATCAAGAGATTACCTTAAATAGCTCAGAAACATAACTACCCATAAATGCACAAATGCATAAATGCATAAATGATGGTATACTATTGCACTGAAAATTACTGAGGAAAAGAAAGACTAGGCAGTGTGAATAGTGTTCAGACAGATAGGAAAAAAATGAAATTCAGATTCTTGTCTCACTTTATACACAAAAATCAACTGCAGGTGTAAACAAAGATTACAAACATTAAGAAGAAAATTTATTTTCATAAACAAAAGTTTTCCTAAAGAAATGCAAATCATTAACTAAAAGGTGATAAATCCAACTATCCGGAAAAAAAATCTTTGAATTAAAATATGCAAGAAATGAGGTGAAAGATAAGTCAGAAACTAGAAGATATTTGTAGTTAACATAATTGACAGGATTAATATTCAGAATATACAAAGAAGTTCTATAAGTAAATAAGGAAAAATCCTAATAATCATAAAGTAAATAAGTAAAAGACACAAACAGACAATTAATAGACGAGTCAACAGCATTAAGTTCAACTTTGATGACATTTAAGGAACCGCAAACTCAGACCATGATAACACATTTAGATCCATTACATATGCAGAAATTAAGTTCGCAAAAATCAGACTTTGGCCAGAATGTTATATACCTACGCATCAGTGGTAGGAGTGTAAATTGTACCATAATTTGGGGGAATTCAATTTCTTACAAAAGTAGATGTGAATTAACATGAGGGTCCAGCCATTCGATTCATAGGTATATGGGACATGAACCAGTCCTTTATTCTGTGAGATGTAACAATGATAATGATTGAGAACCAATAGGCACAGCAATATATGAAGATCTTAAAAACATAAAAAGAAAAGCTAGGTCCAGAAAACTACTTGCAATACAAATCTTGTATAAAATTTGAAAACAAACAAACTTATAACATTATTATTCAAACTATACATATATATTCTATTAACTTCTATTTATTTTGTTTATTGAAAATATAGATTCATATGATTCTCTGATTTAGCAGGCAGGGAGGAACATAAAGGAACCACAACAGAATTGGCTACACTATGGTTCATATGGAACACATACATGATACCTATAGTGTTTTTTGTTGTTGTTGTTGTTTATTTATTTTTTGTTCTTTTGTTTTTCAAAGAGAGACAGAGAGGAGTAGGAGCTAATTTTTTTAATCTGATTTTTGTTTTTCCTCCACTTAGTTGTATATGTGGTGGTGGGTACTGAACCCAGGTCCGTGCACATGCCAGGCAAGCACTCTACTGCTGAACCATTTCTCCAGCCCACCCACAGTATATTTTAACTATGGAACAAACAAATTAAATAGAAATGAATGAAATTATGTGGCCATCAAAGAGCTGTCAATGTATTTTTATATTAGAATTTAAGTGAAGTACTGATTTTTCTTTTTGAAAATTTAACTTTTTAGTAAAAGTGAAAATCGCAGAATTAATATTTTAAAATTATAGCTTGAATTCTCTCCTCCTCTTTCCCTTAGCTAATGTGGCATATATATCCACAAATTGAGGGTTTTTTCTTATAATTTATGTAAGATAACTTTGGATATAAAAATGGTTTCAATTAGTTTTTTAAATGAGAGATAGAAAGAAATTCAATAAATTTTAATTATTCCTGAAGAGGTACAGAAAAGAATAGCTAGCTGTCATAATTTCCATGTTTCTGTTCACTGATCCTGACCAAGCTGTCATATAAGACCTTAACACTGTCTGAGCAAAAAAAACTAGGAACAAAAATTGGTTCTTCATTTAAGTATTTAAATAAATTTTTTATGAATTTTAGGAAACAAAGTGACAGATATTTGGCAAGTAAAAATAGTTTACATTTTTCTGTAAATTGTTAGAGTAAAGATTTGTCAATTATTCAATTCATTAGAATTGTTCAGTTTAGTTGAGTCCTTATTCTTTTAATGTGGGTAGTTTGTTGAAATAAAAAAAAAATGTAGGTATTGATTGACATTATCTGGGTTTCTACAATGGACTGAAAGCAAAAATGCTTTCCATGGGCACTATGGCAGGTCCTCTATATTTAACAGTTTTACCAGTTCTTCCAAAATAGTTTGAAGTTACATATGGTGTAGCCATGCTTTTTGGTGCAAAAGAGCAGTGAGAGATTTGTTGATGTTCAACAATGGAATTTATGTAAGTGACAAAAGGAATAGTGTGAGCTTCTAATTAGACCTCTTTGAGTGTTTTTTAAAAATTAACATACCATACCCACACTTATGTATAGGACATAGTGTTATAATTCCATGGATAAATACAATATGTAATGATCAAATCCTTTCAAATATTATCATCTCTACCTGTTGGGATTCCTTAAATCTCCTCTAGTTAAATATAGTATAAGAGCATCCCATCTGTATGGTTGCTAATTTAAAATACTACAGTAGAATTAAAAAATCCAGAAGGGGAAGGGTGGATAGGATCAAAATGAAGGAAGAAAATCAAATGAAATTTCTTACACATGTTGGCTTCTCAGAGTTGAAATCAAGAATGCTCAATTCTAGCATTGTTGATTTTGGTTTAGAAAATTCCTTCTTTTGGGATTTTTCCCTGTATATTGTAAGATGTTTAGCAGCATCCCTAGAATCTACCCATTAGATTCCAATCCACCCTCTTCTTTGTGATCATCAAAACTTTCTTCAGATATTAATGATTGTTCTCTACAGGCAATGATCATGGCTGATTGAAAATTGCTTCCCTACAAAATGCCACTTGGCGGGGCTGGAGCAGTGGCTTAGAGGTTACAGTGCTTGCCTGGCATTCATGAGGATGTGAGTTTGAAACCCAGCACCACGTGCTCAACAGGTGTCAGTGAAACAAAGACCAGATTTAAAAAAATGCCATTTGGTTCCAAGTAACAAAATTTAAAAGCAAGAAATGAAAAGACACAAACTGATTCAAAGCAAACAAACTATCATAAAACCAAAGTCAAGAAATTAACAGGAATATAAAATAAGTAGTACTCCATGACAATACACTCCACATAGACCCCAATGGAATAATATTGAGGATTTCAATACACCCTTAACATTGTATATATACAGGTCATCAAAACAAAAAAAATCAATAAAGATATCTCCAACCTAAACAACACTATAAATCACATAGACCTAACACATGTACAGAATATTCCACCCCAAAACAGCTGGATTTACCTTCTCAGCTGCACATGGAACTTTTTCCAAAATAGATCGTATTCTAGGCCACAAAGAAAATCTTACCAAATATTAAAAAAAGTTCACATAATCCCATCAGATCTTAATAAAATGAAGCTAGAAATCAACAATAAGAAAAATAATGGAAATCACACAAAAACATCAAGATTGAATAATACTTTCTTAAATGAGTAACAAATCAAAGAAGAATGAGAATGGAAATGAGGAAAGAAAGGAGAATAAAGATACAACATATCAAAATCTGTGGGACAATATGAAAGCTAGTCTAAGAGGAAAATTTATAGCACTGAATGCCTACATTAAAAGATTATAGAGACATCCCAAATAAATAAGATTATGCTTCACCTCAAGGCCTTAGAAAAAGAATCAACCACCCCCAACCAGTAGAAAAAAGGAAAACTTTAAGACCAGAGCCAAAATCAATAAAATTGAGAATAAAATAAAAAAATAAAGAGTCAATGAAATTAAGAATTGATTCTTTGAATACAGTTGACAAACCCACCAAAACAAAGAATGGGAAGAAGCAAATGAACAAAAAAAAAAAAAAGAAAGAAAGAAAAGAAAAAGGAGATATTATCACAGACCTATCTGATATCCAGAGGATTATCAGAACCTATTTTGAAAATTTATACTCCAATAAACTAGAAAATCTGGAAGACTTGGACTAATTTCTAGACACATATGACCTGAACAAACTGAATCAAGAAGATATAGAAATTCTAAAGAGACCAATATCAAGCAGAAATTGAAATAGCAATTAAAAGCATTCCAACATAGAAAAGCACAGGACCTGATAGATTCTCAGATGCATTAAAGAAGTACTTTATCCTATAAAACTGAAAGGAAGGGAACACACCCAAATATTTATCAGGCAAGTGTAATCTTGATACCAAAACCAGATGCATCAAGGAAAAAAAAATACAGACCAACATTCCTGATAAACATAGATGCAAAATCTTTAATAAAGTATTAACAAACTGCATTCAAAAATACATTAAAAAGATTATACACCAGGAACAATTAGGTTTCATTTCAGGAATGCAAGATTGGTTCAACATAGGCAAATCAATAAATGTGATTCACCGATTCAATAGAATTAAGGACAAAAATCACACGATCAATTAAACACAGAAGACCTTTAATAAAAATCCAACATCATTAATGTTAAAAACACTGGAGAAGCTAGGGATCAAAGGAACATACCTCAACATTGTAAAAGCCATTTATGACAAACCTAAACCCATCGTCATGTTACAGAAAAACTTCAAGCATTTCCACTAAATACAGAAACAACATTCATGTTCAGCGTAGTCCTTGAAACATTAGCCAGAGCAATCAGGAAAGAAAAGGAAATCAAGGGGATATAAATAGGAAAAGAAGAACTCAAACTATTTACTGATGATGTGATATTATATATAGAAGATGAAAAAAAAACTCCACCATAAGACTTCTAAAGCTTATAAATGAATTTAGCAAAGTAGCAGGATACAAGATCAACACCCATAAATCAATAGCTTTCCCATATGACAACAGAGATTCAGCCGGAGAAAAAAATCAGGAAAACCATTCCATTCACAACAACCTCAAAAAATAAATAAATAAAATACTTGAGAATTAATCTAATCTAAGAGATAAAAGAAACTTACAATAAAAATTATGGAACACTGAAGAAAAAAAATGAAGAAAACTTAGAAGATGGAAAGGCATCTCATGTTCTTGTATAGGCAGAACTTATACTGCCAAAATGGCTATAGTGCCAAAAGTGCCTTACAGATTCAATGCAATCTCCATCAAAATACCAATAACATTCTTCACAGAATTAGAAAAATAATTCTGAAATTCATTTGGAACAATAATAAAAGACCTGGAATAGCCAAAGGAATACAAAGGAAGAAAAGTGAAGCAGGAGGCATCACAATACCTGATCTGAAATTATACACAGAGCTGTAGTAACAAAAACAGCATGGCATTTGCATCAAAATAGACATGAAGATTAATGAAATAGAACAAAAGACACAGAAACAAACCCACAAACTTATGTTTGTCTGATATTTGACAAAAGTGCCAAAAATATATCTTGAAGAAAAGACAGACTTTTCAAAAAATAGTGCTGGGCACACGGAATAGCTACAGGTAGAAAAATGAAATAAGATCCCTATCTCTCACCCTGTACAAAACTCAAATCAAAATGAATCAAACACTTGGGAAATATGCCAGAAAGCTTGCAACTGCTAGAAGAAAACAATTGGGTCTAAACTTCATCATATATGTTCAGGACTGACTTCCTTCACAAGACCTCTAAAGCACAAGGAATAAAACAAGAATCAATAAGTGGGATGCTGTTAAACTGAAAAGCTTCTGCACAGCTAAGGAAATGATTAAGAGCATAAAGAGAGAGCCTACTGAATGGGAGAAAATGTTAGCCAGCTACCGTTTCAATAGGGGATTAATATCTAGAATATATAATGAACTCAAAAAAACTAAACCAAAAAAAAAAAAATCAAATCACCCAATCAACAAAAGGGCAAAAGAGCTAAACTGAAACTTCTCAAAAGAAGAAACAAATATTGACAACACATGTATGAAAAAATGTTCCATCTGTAACAATCAGGGAAATTCAGTCAAAACTACACTGATTTCATCTCACTCCAGTCAGAATGGCAAAGATCAAGAATATGAACATTAAAAGCTGGCAAGATTGCAGACAGAAAGGAACTGTTGTACATTGTTGGTGGGACTGCAGACGAATACAACCACTCTAGAAAACAACATGGAGATTCCTCAAAAACTAAGGATGAAACCACCATACTGATGTGGAGTTTTTGAGATGAGGACAGATTCTCTACTCCTGCTGGCAAATGGAGACTGGGCCAACTACAGATTCCAGCAGCCAAAAAAACCCACATCTAGTGTTTGTAGCTATTCCCAGTTAAAACTGGGAATTTGGATTGGCTGCGGGTTTCTGGAGCTGAAATAGTGTTAGCAGCTACCCAGCTATAAAGCTGGGTGTTGTAGCTCTTGGTGTGGAAATTCGCCACCGGAATTTGGCACCAATCTTCTGGGTTCTTGTCTTGGGAATCTGAAGAATAAAATCCATGGACAACCAAGGAAGGAGGAGTAAAAGGAGTAGGATTTATTCAAGGAAGGAGAGCAGAGACTCCGCAAAGTGGAGGGGTACCTGGAAGCAGGACACTGTCTAATGGAGGTTAGGCCAGGGATTATATTGATTTGGGGTATGAGCATAATTTACATTCATGTAAAGCAGGCATTAAGAAAAGCACCAACATCATTGGTTGAAATCTATGCAAAACAGGCATTGAAACTAAGCACCAAAGTCATTGGTTAAAATCTATGCAAAACAGGTACCAATTCTTTCCAAGTTCCCATCTGTGTCCACCCCTACTTCTTAGTTTTCCTGCCTCTGGGACAAAGGAGTTGCTCCCACAGTAAGCCTCATGGTCATTTGAATTTGAAGGCCCTGAACATAACCGTTAATGGCTCTCAACTGGGCAGTTTCTAGGTGTGGTTGAATGGGGCCCATGGTCCTGACTACCAAGCCATTTTATTATCTCTCCTAAACTGTGTCAATATGACCCTGCTATCCCCCTCCTGGGTATTTTCCCAAAAGATCTAAAATTATAATACTACAGCAGTACTGCCACATCAATGTTCATAGCAGCACAATTCACAATAGTGAAATTATGAAATCAATCCAGGTTTATCAATGGATAAACAGATTGAGAAATTGTGGTGTGTATATATACAATGGAGTTCTACTCAGCCATTAAAAAATGAAATTATGGCATCTCTGATAAATGATGGAAATGGTGAAAATCATGCTAAGTGAAATTAGCCAAACTCAAAGGTTAAATGTTATGTCATATGCAGAATCTACAGTAAAATAAAGGAAAGGTAGAAGGAAGGATAAGATTACATAAAGAACCAATCAAAAGCAAATTAAAAGCCTAGTGTAATGAAGGCTAGTAAAGTAGAGGAAAGAGAAGGGGAGAGGGGAGGAAGGACAGGAGAGAAAAGGGAGAAGGAAAAAGGGGGAGACCATGAACTAAAATAAATTTCCAAGCATGTATGAGTTCATCCAAATGAACTAAACTATTATATATAACCATAAAGATCTAATAAATAAAAAAGTAGAAATGAACAAAGGTATAATTTAAAATGCCTGGCATCAATAAAAAAAAATTATCAAGCACACTAAGAGGTAAAACAATGTGATCCAAGAAGAAATTTTTTAAAAATCAATAGAAAATAATTCAAAACTAGCAAGGTGATAAAATTAACAAATAAGAACATCAAATTATATATTAAAATTATATTCTATAAGTTAAAAATACTTGTGTGAAGGTTGAATATGTTGAGTAGAGATGTGGAAAATACACACAAGCAAAATTTATTTGTGGTCTGGATATGAAATCAAAATGCCTCAGATGACAAGCACACTATATTTGCTGAAGAACAAGTTAGAAACTCTACAAAAAAATTTTAGTGAACACGAAAATCTAGCGAAATAAATGATCCAAAATGAAGTATAGGAAAAATTACTCAAGACTGTGTATAAAACAAAAAAATGAGCAATAGAATAACTTTATGTGACCTAACGTGTGTTATTGGAGACATGGGGATTTAATTGAAGAAATAATGACCTAACTTAAAAATTATGAACCACATAACTCTAAAAATAGCAAGACTTAATTAACATTAACAGAACATTCTGTGTAAGAATAACAGAATAAGCTTTATATTCATATAAACATGGAACATTTAGTTAGCTAATGTTTGCACCATATTCGGAACATAAAATAAATATCAAAACTCATAAAATTTCAAGTCAAATAAACATGTTCTCTGAGTACAGAGGAATTAAACTAAAACTCAATTATAATATTTGACAGAATTCCAAATATTATAAACTAAGAAATATACTTCTGAATAACTCATAGACAAAAGAAAAAGGAAAATTTTTATGCATTTCAAACCAAATGAAAATAAACAGCATATAAAAATTTGTGTTCTGACACCAAAGGATTTTTTAGGGGAAAATTACTAAAATCTAACATGCATATCTGAAAACAGAAAAAAAATTTTTTATCTTGGGTTTGGGTTTGGCAAAATATCACAAATACTTTTATATTTAAAAGTAAAAAGAAAAATGACACACAATTTCATCAAAATTGAAAACTTCTTCAAAAGACCCTGTTAAATAGCCTGAAAGAACAAGTAACAAACTTGAAGCAAATATTCATAAATCATCCATCTGATAAAACACTGGATCCAAACTAATTTTGTTTTTATAATAACTTTAAATTTCCACAATAAGAAAACAAATTGTCAAGTCATTAAAAACAGGCAAAATGCTGAACAGCTATTTTACCAAATACTGAATAGCTACTTCACCAAAGACCCTACGAAGGGAAATAATCACACAAGGAGATGCTGAATGTCTATCCATTAAAGAAATGCAAATCACACCCACAATTCAGTACCACTACATGCCTGGAAGGGCAACTAAGAGGAAAGAGGGTAATAAGTTATGTCATCAAGAAACTTCCATCCCTGTTTTTGAAAATGTAAAATAGAATAACCACTTTGGAAAATGGATTGGAATTTTCCAAAAGTTAAACCTATACCCTCCATAATAGCCAGCCATTACAATCCTAAATATCTATTCAGTGACGTTGGAGACACATATCTACACTAAGAACTATATACAAATGTTCATAGAAGATTTATATGTTATCAGCAACTGCAGTTGAAATAACTCAAATGAGAAAGAAACAATAGGAAACTTTAACCTTATCCCTACCAACACACAATAACATGCTACATAGTAATAAAAGAAATGAACTATTGATACACAGAATTGTTACTAATGCACAATTACAAGGAATAAATTGTTAATTCATATAAAAATACTGATTAATCTCAAAGTTATTATGTGAAGTGTAAGTAGGCAGACAAGTTTACATGAGTCTACTTATACTACTCTACTTCTACTACATTCTAGAAAGCATAAGGGGAAGGCGACAGAAAGTCGATCATTGGTAACTGGGTAAAGGGGCTAAGGTCAGGAAGGGGTGAGAAGAAGGGATTACAGAAGATAGGAGGAAATTTTCCAAGTGAAGATGGGTTTACTAGCTAGACTATGCTGAAGACACTACTGGTGTACACATATGTCAATTTATACCCTTCCGCATGTAGAGTTTATAGTATATTAATATTCTTTAATAAAACTATTTAAAAACAAAAAATAAGGAATATTTTTAAAAACATCTATTTCTACCCTAAGCAGTAGAACATACTACTGCAATTGAACACAGACTCTGGAGCTAGATTCTGTATTACTTAGATCCTGACTTCTTTAAACCAAGGGAAAAGGCATGAGTGGACAGGAGACTGGAAACATTGAGAGTGACAATGACGAATTCCTTTAATACCTAGGAACATGATGGTTTGCTACATACTAGGGAAGGCTTTTGAAGGAAGAGGAAATTTGAGATTACAAAGGTAAAAGTCTATATCAAGGTTCATTTCTATTTGATAAAATGCTACATAAAAACTAGAGAACTTTTAGTACACAAAATGAACCTTGAAATGTAATTTATCAAAAGTTTCCGATCACAGGAATGGAGGAGCAGTGGTTAAGTGATTGGAGTGCTTGCCTGGCATGTGTGAGGACTCAGGTTTGAACCCCAGCACCACAAACACTACTAGGTGTTGGCGAAGCAAAAGCGAGATGAAAAAATAAATTAATTATCCCCTCCTTCCAATCATATTTAGTATTCCACAGCTATGAGCATATCACACTAGGAGGAAGCACTTTTAAGCACATTTAAGATCAAAAGTATACATGGAGAACAAAGCCAGATTATCTAGTAGCAAACACTCACAAATAAATAATCAGGGAAGCCTTGTAGATCCTGCAGGAAAACACTTTGAAAATGGAAATGCTGGAGGCATTTCAAGCTGCAGTGAATCTGCCTACCTCTTTACTAAAATCAACCTTGGAAATTCCAAACTAATTATGTTTGTGACTACAGAGAGTTGTGTGTGTGTGGTGGGGGCGGGGGGTGAGAAACCGCCCATGCACCACACCAATCTCTTTTAATACCTTTCCCAGAGAGTCATTTGTGGCACAAGAGCTAAATTTTTTTTTTAATTTTTATTTGATAAAGATGGTCTTACAATTAGGAGGGATTCATCGTCAAACAATCAAGAACAAAAGTGTAATGACAGAACAAGCCATTACTGGTGTCAGACCA